>DWPA01001483.1:0-18462 GCA_018251375.1 Calpodes ethlius | reverse complement strand
ACACTAAAAAGGATTTATGAAAATTCATCTCCCAAACGTGTATATATATATATATATATATATAGTATATTACGGCTCTCTGTATAAAGAACATACTTTTAGATCTATTGATTTATACAGTGCATTATCTGTCAGTACACACGTAGCATTTTATTGAGTACGATGATGTAACATATATCTATACTAGTATTATAAATGCGAAAGTGTGTTTGTTTGTTCTTCTTTCACGGCGCAACGAAACATCCTTATAGTATTATTTTTGGTATGGAGATAGTTGAAGGGATGAAAAGTGCTATAGGCTATTT
This sequence comes from Calpodes ethlius, assembly GCA_018251375.1. Taxonomy (NCBI): domain Eukaryota; kingdom Metazoa; phylum Arthropoda; class Insecta; order Lepidoptera; family Hesperiidae; genus Calpodes; species Calpodes ethlius. Next base: position 18,157 of record DWPA01001483.1, on the reverse strand, counting down.
TAACCGCGAAAAAACATCTAATTTCTTTGGGCAAATCCATTCCGATGTATACTTCAGTCATATTAAAGAGAGTGTGTTACAACACAGCGTTGCTGGACAACAAATAAAAAAAAGGAATCGACAACTATTTTATTATTGCTATTTTTTTCAATGCGAGCATAGCAACGATAAACATCTAGTAACTTTTTAAATAATCTAACAACTTAAACTTAGAAGATAAACTTTTTCGTAAATATTAAAGGTGTAATTAAAAAGTATTTCTTTTTTTGAAGTTACTTTATCGCTTTGATGCTATGCTGAAGTTGTATAGTGAGGGGGTCTCAGCCGTTTTCACTCACGGCTCAGTGGGTCTCTAGAGGCATTATCTATGACACTACAGCGCAGCACGGCGCCGGAGTAACAAAGAGGGCTTATGTAACTCCTCTAAACTGTAACGTTCCTATATTTTCTTGTCGTGTTGTCAGCTTAGCAAACTATATAGAACTCCAGTAAATAAATTATAGTTTAAAAACTTCAACATCTAAAAAATATTGTGGACTTATCAAGACAAATTAAATAAGCCCAATCTGAATAGGATTGTGCCATTACATTTCAGTATTCCTACGGTCACCTTCCGATTTCATCGTCAGACTAGCTCTGTGAATTCTTTACATTGAACTGTCATCAGATTCACATATTTATATACAACTTTAGCTCAATCGGGCACTGGGAAGTGAATCAAATTTAACTTATAAGATTGAATTATAAAAAGACACCGGTAAAATAAATAAAAGTTATAAATATACAAATGAGTAGGACAGCCAGATATAATGCGGACCTACCGCTTACTTTGACTGGCAACACATCGCTGATGTCTTTATTGTTACTAATGTTCACGAGCGACCATGATTACTCACCATCAAGTGGCCTATCTTTTCAATGGCTATTTACATTAAAAAAACTAAAATGTTACTACCGCAACGATTGTGTTTTCTTTCAAAAACAAATGACAATCTTAAAAATTAACATTCAGTGCTGCGAGCGCATGTAAATGTAAGCAGGTTAAAATTTCTCTCATAACACAAATATGATAAATATCAAACTCTCGGCGATGTAAAAGCAATGAGATTATTATCATTAACATGTGTAAGGTCTCATTAACTTAGTGTAAAATGACTGTTTGTAAATAGCGGTTATCAACTCTCACGTTGTTGACGTCGCCAATGTGTCACTTACCAAGTTCCACGTATAATAATGTATACAGTAGGACTTCTTAAGAACTGCAAGTGTAAAGTTAGTTGGTCAAGACAATGCTCAAAATATTGTCTACTGTCTGAGTAAGTTTTAACTTTAGAACTGATTTTCAATCATAACAGCTACAGTTAGAATCTCTAGACATGCTTGTATTGACGCATCTTTCTGGTTTTATAGCACCCTGGATATAATGTTACTAAATACTTCAAGACAAATCGATCGAGCTCGCGTCGTTTCATTACAGTTACTTCCTCTCCAACGCTAGGCAACATTGTTTTATATTGTACTCTGTTTTAAGATGTGTATTTACAAAATTGTATCTCAATCGAACATCGGGAAGTGGGTGAAATTTAACTTGCAACATTTTATAACACAGAAATAGTTAAAACTAAAAAAAACTTAAATAAAAATCAACGGCGAACTAAAACACAAACAATAACTAGAATAAAAAATAATTGAAATAATTATGATCAACGTTCCTAATTACGTATATTGTTTTAATATGAAGTTAATAAGTATGTATTGAGATGTGATTTAGAACAGTAAGTGCCACAGATTAGTAACGTTACAAGTACTTCAGCTAAAATAAGTAAATTGCAGTAAACTTAATCTGTGGTGACGACATAAAGCCGTTTACACGTCACGGGTCATCGTCCTGACATAACGAGATTACTAGTCTCTATCTTGCGGTCGAACTTGTTCTAAGTAGGCAGTGCACCGATGTGGTTGCTATAACCTACTACATACTCAGTCCATAAAAATTCAAAGGAAAATAGACGCATTATCTTTGGCTCCATGTAACCAATGTCCCAATTAGTATCAGTAAGTCTTCGAAAATTATTTTCAAAACGTATTTTTTTGTTATTAAGTAACGTTAATAAAGGTCAATAGATTGTTTTGTACTTGAAAAAATGTTGAGATTATAAAATTATTCGATGAATTGTTCTTTTAAATAGAAAGAGACGTTTGTATGAAAAAATACGTCGAGAACAAAAGAAACTTCGCGTTCATTTCAACTTCAGTAATGAACTTTGAAACATTTTACAATTCCACCCGGCAGCCATTCTTCCGAGGCTACTATAATTTTTTATGACATTTTATTCGCTCCTGCTCATACAGCGTTGGGCTTTTAAATGCGAAGAAACCTTCATTATTTCTTTTTTATCCAATGATTTTAAATAATATTAATTACATAAAATATTAAGCACAAAAAAACGTAAGACATCGAAGCCTCTTTCATAGTGGTACTATATTTTTAAAAGATTATATTTATTATTAGATTGTTAGTCTAATATTCCTAATATTAGACTGAGTCAAATCATTCAAACTCATTCTTTCTTAGAGGAAGTATAGTTGAAATACCACATATTGCTTTGATTCAGAGAAACAAGTAATTATGTGATAATTATGGTATATATTAAATGTTCGCTGCAGACAGGAAAACACCTCAACATCGAAAAGCGTAATCAGAAAATTTAAAATTTAAGTTTCGTAAACTATTATTATTTTATTTCGTATTCTTAAATATCAGCCACCCCATGGATAGACTATAAATTACCAACAAACCTTTTCAATAATCTATCTGTTCATTATCGCGGGATAATTAAGTAGTAAAATATTAAAAAATATTACGAGCCATTTGACATGACATTGACAGTTTGACATGATATTGACAGTTGCTAAGCAAATGAATTGAAGTTAGGTGTTTATTTCCCGCCATACCAGCTATATCAGTGATACAAGCTCCCGGGCTACAGGGGCTCCAGCCTTTGTAAACTCATAGAATGTCTGAACATTTTATCAACCCCGACGGAGTGGGGACCCCACAACAAATTTTGATATAGGACTCATCATACACTCGTAATCTTGAGAACGGCCGTAGATACGACTTTAATATATATTTTTACAGCATAATAACCAGCTGAGTATATAATATATCCAAATGCATCACTTAAATTTCTCACGAACTAAAAACCAATAAAATTTATATTCTATGAAATCCATCTTATGAGCAACAATTACTTTTGAAATCAGTTAAAGTCAGCTGCAAGTCTAGCCAATATCCTATGGCTAATTTATTGTACATCTATGGATTCAGTGACCGAGTCGAGTCGGTCGTCCCCATTCTTTAGAATGTCGTTTATCTATATTGACCGTACATAGAAGATATAGCACGTTTCGACCGCCAGTGCTGGAATACGTCAGTGAGTCTAGAACGCACTGCATCACATTACCGAAGAGTGTATAAAACACCTGTATTATCCATGAATGAGTCATATCGCAAACATTACTTTGCCTAAAATAATAAGTAATACCTACTCGTATTATTGTTGTTAATGAGACGTATTGACTTACAAATCATAATTTTAAAAGAAAATGAATACGCTATTCAAGATATAAAAATAAATACATTTGCAATAGCCCACGTAGAGATGCTATAATCTGTATTCTAGCCAACTGTTTGACTAATTCTAAATTTTTGTACATTTTTAAATCGGTTTAGCCTTGTTTCTATTATAAATATTGCACTAGAACAATATAAAACAGGTTTACGATTTGTTTTGCATTTAAATTCGTGGAGTTGAAGAGTTCGCAAGTTCAATAAGATGCGTTCCTCTTATTGTTGTTTACCTTTCTGATACTGCTCAATTACGATTCGTGGTAGACGGGAATTGGCCATTCAAATTCCAGTAACGTTACACAGGGACGTCTGAGACATCAGTATTCCGTGTAGAAACCGTCGAATGAAATAAAGATCGTAGTACACCAGAGATGTGCGAGGGAGCGTGGCGTTGTGCGATAAATAAAAAAAAACAATAATGGAATTATTTAATTAAGTAAGGATATTGGGTATTTATTTATTTTCGAAACTGATTGATTTTATTGAACCTAGGTAATAATAGTTCGATTAAATTTGTGCGTAACTGTGATGTTGGCGGTCAGCTGTTCTCGTGTAAAGACAGTCATTACATAGACGGACACAAATGTGACTGAAATATTATAGAAAAAAATGTCGTGGCGCTTGATATTAGAAGTTATAAACCTTTTTTTTTACATAATAATTATTAACATATTTAAAATAAATACTAACGACATTGTTTTTTTCCTGGTGTTAAAACTAGAAAATACCTCACCTATAATACCTATCTCGCACTTCTCTAGTGAAAACTCAGCGTAAATACTATAACCCCTCTTCCTGTCGTTATCAGCGACACAAGGTCAATATCGTGGAATATGACTCATAATAAATTTATCACTGTGACTCATGACCTGGAGATAATTTGAAAAGCGCATCAACTGCACAAACTCGTAAATCATCGTTAACCTTTGACGGAATGTTCAATGGAGAAATAGGCGCTCCGTCACTAGTTTTGATTGGCGATGTGCGGAATACATAATTTAAGATAGGAAATACATTTCTTATTGGAGAATTAATTGTATTTTCGATAGTACAAGCAAAAGTGACATGCATAAGTGTATTGATGGAATCGATAAATGGTTGAAATTATTTTGAATAGTAAATCGCAGTCGGTGATTTATTTTTAATGAAGCGCCTATCAACAAGTCTATTCTACTAATCCTTCTCTCTTTTTGTTAAGGAAATACCCAGTTTTCTCTACAATGAACTTGAATCTTAAAAAATTCAATAAAATTTTACTTTTCACAAAATAGTTCAGCAGCCAAGTCTCGATTTTGACACACGGATGTGTATTACACTCAAGTATTGTTTATGAAGTGGTTTAATGACCGTTGAACGAATGATACGTTGGTGAGATTCTTTAATAATTTCTAATTAAGCCTAATCTTTAACATATTATGAAATTAATAGTTAAAGAATAGGTTTACTTCCCTATTTCAAAACTATGTTAACTACTAGTATATCACTATGATCGGTCAACATTATTGCAAATACAAGCTTACAAAAGAGGGTGTTTATTCGCAATCCTATACACAGAGTTAGACAACAGTAGTAACTAGTACAAAAGCGTAGTAGGTATTAGGAGCGAGCTTTTACCCATATTTTAGGCCGCGTACGCCTCGTAAATAACTTTTCAACAACACCTCGTGGAAACCGAGTCTAATGGATCCGCCAACACGCCGCCATTGTATTTCTGAGGCAGTTTCACACGGGCAACTAAGACATATTGCTTATTACTTACTGGTTTTCCAAATAGGTAGCCTATATTTCTTTTTATTATAACGTAACATACTTCATGTTTGCTTGATGAGCTGTTTCCCAGATTTACGACCGATTAATTTAGGTAATAGGTACCTAACTACCTACCTATTATGATTCAGTCCTTGTCTAGTTGGTAAATACTAAATTATTAGTAATAACTCTTAACGTATTCATACTGTAATCAGTTTGTTAACGAGAATACTGTGATAGTAAAATTAACCGTTTGAATTAAGGTAACATAGAAAATTGTGGAAGTGTCTGCTGCAAATATATTTTTTATTATTTTTTAAATCAGTTTAAGGAAAACAATGTATGATTAAAAAAAACATTTCATCTGATTTTGGTTATCAACGTAAATTTATCACTTGGTGGAAAACGCGCTACATCTTAAACAGTAAAGAAGTTTCCTTTAGTACATTTCATGACATCAAAAGAAAATCTATTATAGACCGATTTCAGAATAATCGTTCTAGAATCCTAAATAAACATTTACATTATAATATATCCCATGAAGTTCTTATAAAAAACATTACTGAGTATGTTAAAACATAAAGCATTTTAATAATGATCTCTGTTATGGTCACTAAATTAAAGCTGATGGGCATGTGGCCCCTCGCCAGACACAATAGGCCCGCTAGAGCCGCTCTCCGTCTTACCGAAGGAAGGCCAACTTAATCGGCACTTTAGTCATGGTCATTATCGCCACTAGTTCCACGCGCTTGTGGTAACGGATGGGACATAAAGCTTCTGCTATGAATATAAAACAACGGTATTATACTAGTTTCAATTGACCATGGAATAACAGTTTTCTAAGAATAATATCACTCAAAAAATTTTATAGTTATTAAATTTAATATAGGTTTATCTGAATCGCTTGTCTCGATATTAGTGTAGCGAAAGTATTAAATCCATTTTAATGAAATTTTGAACATTGAATGTAATTTAATCAAAATAAAAGGATAGTATACTTTGGATCCGAAAGATGGCACTGTTACCGAAATTTGCTAAGGAATCAACCCAACTATTACAAACACCAATTTAAATGACGCAGACCAACATGTGCAGGGTTAGCAGCTATCTATACTAATATTATAAATTGAGAAAATATGTTTATTTAACTTCTCATAGGGTAAAAGGGTATCGTTTGGTATGATTTTTTGTGAAGAAATAGTAAGGGAGCTGATGACTGACATAAACCACTTTTTACCGCGAAAATCCAATTTATAAGATCTTTTATTTTGTGTATTTGAATCCCTCCGTGCTGAAGAGGTAATAATCATGAGTTTTATATAGGGTATTATTATTGAGAGACATAGGTTATATATTTTTTCTCATCTTAATTGCTTCCGTGCCGAGGTAAGACGCTTGTACGTAACATATATTCGTAATATAATGTTCACATCTTTTGAAACTGTTCCGTGAAGGAATCTACTTATTGCTAAAGGATTTTTTATTTTCAAGTTATTACATGAATTCTTCCTCAGCGGATCTCAATTCCAGGCATTCTGCTTAGCTCAGAAGTAACGGTACGCGTGCTACGACCAGACCAGCTCAGTGATCCCGTACGGTCCTTTTTGATATGATTTATGTACGTTCCTCCAATAACCAGTTTTAAGTTACGAATACAGTGAAAATCGCTTACTTGTTATAGTTACAAGTTTTGTAACTCAGCACGGCTCAGAGATTATGTTAATCCTTTAAAATGTGAAATCCGCTTATGTTTAACGAACTGTGAAAGTGTTTAGCGCATTATGTTTTCGGCAGAAGCGACTTTCATGGTCTCTCTGAACTTTCATTGATTATAGTAATTTTAAAATAAATCTAGGAGTAGTAACCGACACGTGACCAATAGTACCCATAGATAAGAGTTTGTAAGGTCAGAAATAATGTACTGTTCCATTTTATCTTCTAGTAAGGTTTTGCCTTCCCTATCCCTACTTCCGAATTCAAGATATCTTGGGTATATTAATTAATCTATGATGAACTAAATCCATCGTTATAAAATAGGTAGCTGACACTCGTAAGTTCGTTCGCGTTTTGTTAATATCATTACGCAAAACACGAAATGTCATAAAGCCATAAATAAATCCATCGATAAAAAGTATAATGATAAATTATAATTTTGTGCTACATTTTATACATATATTATTAGTATTTATAGCGAGGTTGTTCATCACTAACAAGCTGTTAATATTAATTATTAATTACGTACTTTGAATTATAAAATCCTAGGCGTAAACGCCTTAAAACAGCTGTTGAACAGGCTATTTTAAGTTCAGAATTAGTTTAAATAATGTTTAGTTAGCAAACCTTTAATGACTTCCAGGTAAAGGCTTTTCACGCGAATCAGCCAATCAATCAAACACTTTTACCGTACTTAAATGAAGTGAAATTGCAGAATTTGCATCGTATGAATCCGGCCTTACATCATTTGTCAAGTCGCAGGCTCGAAGCGCATTACCGCACAAATAGAGGAAAGTCCCTGACAATGGACGTGACAAGACACAGGCTAAGAACATTTTGTGTTGCTAATTCGGGTGATCAGTGAAAGCGGTTCTCAGTGAGAAGTTTTCCGTTTTTTGAACATCCGGAAGTCGCGCTGTGGAATCTATTAAGCTCTGTTGTAATTTACAGCTGATTCAACATCGTTACAAAATGTTCATATTATTAAGAATATTGCTGTCTTATGACTACTGATAACGGTGAAATAATGTTATGTGTGTACAAATTTATATTTGAATGCATAAAATCTATTAGTATGTGATTGATAAATTTTACAATGTTCTCTTAAAATAACAATTTAAACTGATCTTCATAAGAATATATTATAGCACGAAATTGACACAACTCAAAATTTTTGAGAGAAAAAAATGTGTTTGAAAAAGTACATAAAAAATGCTTAGTCGATTATGCTACAAAGTAATGAAATTAATTAGTACCTTAGGACTTTCTAAGCTTCACCTTTTAGTCTCGTTAGGGAAAGTAAAGATAATATATGTGGGTCAGAGTTCTCGCATATCTTGGTAATTGTCATACTTCGCCCGCACCGCCCGATGCGATCGTACTTCCGTACGTCACGTCACTATCAGGGATCTTAGTGAATGGGTAATTAAGCGTCGTCGCATAACTTGGATTATCTATAATCTATATAGGACTATTTGATGCTCTATTGCTAATAGTAATAAGAATGTTATGAATAAGTACAGTTGCGGATATAAACATGATTTTTAATACAGTTAATGACGTATATAATGGATTAAATTTCCAAGATTGTTACACTTTCTCCAAATCGAATATTTAACCTAAAGTAGGGAGGGTATGTTAAAAAAATATATGTTTTTTTTTTAGATTTTATTCTACCACATTGTCGGTGTCAGAAATGTTTACCAACTCATGCCATATTACAGCTTTATAGAACTAATGAATCTATGCACTATGCTACGGATTACGAAACGATAAGGCTCTTTTGACTATGGATCCAAAAAAAAACATTTGTCACAATATTTTGACTTAGTTCACGGTCACGCCTTTTTTAATAGCATATACCAACTTATGCTTATTGTTTTCATTTCACTGCTGAAGGTCGGTTTTAATGTCCAAATGTTTTCGAGTTTCTACTGGCCCACTTCCTGGCGTTTCAACCGGTTGTGTTTTGTCGTGGCTGGCGTGTGGGTGCGTGCGTCTGCGACAAACGACAAACGGTAGTCGCGTCTTTGTCTTCGACGTCATGATGCTCTTGTTGAATACGTATGATGACGAGATTGGGTACCACTAATCAGCATCATCATTTACTGATTAATTATGAGAATCTTGGTCCGCTTCGTTCGTGTTGCAATGTTAAATGATTCGCGAAAACCTATAGATTAATGCTTAAAAAATAAACAAATTAAAATTAAATACCTCTATTTTTCTTTATTTATACAATCAAAAGTATTTTCCTAAATAGTACTGTATATGCATTTTTAAAAACTTTAATTTGACGTCGAATAATTATATAAAATTACTTACGTTAAATGAATATTACCATTAATGTTAGACATATTATAATTAGCTTAGACAGACGAAAACACAAGTTGATCAACACCACGTGCTCAACTGCGACCACATAATACGAAGGCGTGATTCGTGCGCGTTGAAGTTACGTCGTGAACTGTACAGCCGCCATCTCGCGAACCGGGTCAATGCAATTAAATCTCGAATCAACTCGTTTTAGTATCGATTTGAGACGCATCAGAATAAATAACGTGAAATCAACAAATCTCACATTCGATTTAATCTGAATAGGATAAATAAAAGTCTATATTTGATTCCGCGCGTCAATTTTATATAGCGACGCGGTCTGACTTCGCACGATATTAATACTTATAATTATTTATATTGTACACAAACATTAGATACTTCTTTATTACGAAGGAATTTAAATACGCAACATAATGGATCTTCTGCTAAGAATTACTTCGCGGTAAAAGTAGCCTATGGTACTCTCCAGTCTCCTATTTTTATACAACAAATCTTATCGTAACGACCAACTCTCCGTGGCGCCGTAAAAGAGGACCAATAAACAAACACACTTTCTTACTTATAATATGATATTAATCTGGATAATTGATTAAGCCTGTACACTGCTAAATGTATTATTATTATAATAAATTATAAAAAATAAGAAGCATATAATTTTGGTTTAATATAAAGAAATACTTATTAACTCCCCAACGAAAGTCTTATTAAAATAGGTTCAGTCATTCCGAATATTGACAGGAACAAACAAACAGATAGACGAACAAAAATTTAAAATCACATTTTTGTGGTTTGTTATTATCATGAAAATAAACGATTTGTGTTTCAATATAGTCTTTATTTGAAAAACACAAACAAACACTCCAATTTTAATTATTTGTATAGATTAAAGATACTCGTAATAATAAAATAGTAATAGTCATAACAGCGTAAGATAGCTATGATTAAGTAACATTTTAAAAGTTTTAATTTAATGTTTGTTTGTTAGTATGTTTGTTTGGGCACAATCTGCAAGCTAAATTAGTACTTTCTCTTATCATATGAAGTTGAAATTTAAAACATTACTCTAGTTCAGAGAAAACACGTACCTTTATTACAAGGATGACTTTGTACTTCGCTTAGGATATTTTCTATACGAAGGAACTCTTTTATGGTGAACGGCATAGTCACAATTTTTATTGCTAGTGGGAATAAAAGATATTTTTAGTTTTTTTTAACTAGTCATGTAGTATGTATAATATAATTAAGTATCCTAGGTCTTTGTGACTTTTTGTACGGTAATGGAATTTACATTAAACAGTTCTTTAGAATGTTCTTCATTAATATGATAGTAACACTCCTAGAACACAAACATTCCTCTACTGTCGGACTCGAAGTCGATGAAGTCGATGTTAGGGTCAACAAAATATATCCCAGCCTAGAAAATAAAGCTTTTCTAGCATTTAAAATTAATAAAGGTTCGTCGCACGTATAGCGCGGTCTTTATAGTCAGATTTTAATTAAAAATCCGAACGTGTCGAGACGTGAAAAGTGTAAAGTTCCGTAGATGTAAGTTGACAATTACTCAAAATAAACATTTTTTCTGGCAGAAGTGGGGAATACTTGTCTCTAATAAAATTTAACTTAAAACTTAACATTTTGCCTCCTGATGCCTGAATCGAAAAAATATCTTGCAATGGCTGTAATATTTTTGAATGACCTACAACGTCATGCAGTGAATGATATTTTTAAATTTTATTCTACCACTTTACTAATATAATATCTATGTACAGTTATATCAAATTATAGCTCAACTTTGACCTAAGTTGATGACAGACGGATGCATATGGCGAATCTATAAAGGTTCTGTTTCTTCTATAGAACCCTAAAAACCTCTTTTCTTTTTCAAATATTGACTTTTCGTCGCCTTTTGTATTTTCCCACTGATTGCTTCCTTTATCAGGCATGTCGAAGTATGAAGGGTCACGCGCGGCGCAACACAACCGCCCGGAAATCATTTAATGGGGCATTTCTCCCAACGAGGTTAATGGGTAGTCACATTGATTGTTTTTTCTACTTGATTTATATATTTTTCAGTCAATTTGATGACAATTATCTGAAAAAAAGCTTTATTAAGCCACTAAGAGTACCTACAACAAATACAGTGTCATTGACTCCCATTAATAATATTACGTAATATAAGCGTATCTTAAATAATCCGCGGTTAAAAGTTATTTCTAATACTGGTGATTAATTAGTGTGCCCCAATTAAAAAAAAGTAATACAAATTTACTACATCATTACACAAGAACCAATTGACATTAAAATAAGTTACAATTTCTGAAACACGTATTTTAAGTATTGTACAACACTTAATAATAAATTACTAAAATATCAAATTGTATTAAGAGTATAATTCTAAATAGTACCCTACATTAAAAGACTACACTTGTTTTAACATAGGGTCGCAGTTTTGCATTTCTAATGCGAACTATTTGAAATAGCCTTGTAATTTAAACATTACTCCGATTACCACGCAGCGGTGGAAACTCGATACTACCTACTAAGAACCAACGATTTAATACTTATAACTGTTTTACGTATGAAAATGCGTACTACCAATTCGTAACAGATATTGATATCGCCTAAACGTTACCGGAAGGCCGCACTGCACTGACCTCGTTAACAGCCATCTATCTACACAAAATGGAGTTGTTTTGCTGCTATCTGTCCAACAATTTTGTACACAAACACAATTACGAAAACTATAGCAGAGTGCTGTTGCATATTAATCATTGTTACACATAGACAGAAAAAGACCGCTTTAAATTATGTATTCAGGTTCACTAGATGTTTACTAAATACTTTTGGTGTAAAAAGTTTAAATAAAAATGACGATGACGTTGCATTGGTTAAAATAAATTCGACGCAGTCGCTGCAACGACTGTTAAGTGAAAAAATAGTGATAAAAGACCCAGTGCACGTTCGCGGAAGTAACGCGAAACTTGAAGTGAAAAACACGACGAGGGGGCCAGAAACAATGAGGATCGCGAGGGCTCAGAGCTACCACATGAAGTGGGCCCAAGTCCTGGAGGAGTTGGCTTGGAAAACGCGCTCTGTGAGTTCAGATATAAAGTAAGAATTGTGTTAACAGTGTAGGCTGTTGTCAACTAACTTGTTGAGCTGAAGTATATATAAGTTAAGTGCTTGTGGCAGGATTTCCGTCCTTATCTGTGCTTGAGACAAGATATATGTACTACATGTAATTTTGTATGTAAATCCAAACTTTCGGTACTATAATAATTTATTTGCAACTAAATAATGAAGCATATCAATGCGTTCAAGGGCTGGGAAATAGCTGAGTTGGGTAACATGAGACGAAAGAATGGCAACACTGAAGAAAACGATAGTTTCATCATAAAACTAATTTTTTTTCTGTTACCGTATCGAAATATACGACGTTACCCAACAGCGAGGCAAGCTAGCTTCCTTATCTTTGTCAAGTATTTATTTTATTCATCGACTGACCCGCTTTCGAGATTACCTACATAGTGTTCGAGGCCCGAGCTGTAAGGTTAATGATCGGCCCTTGGCGCATCGGTCCATGTTCATCGTAACGTTGTGAAATTAACGCTTATTTTGCTTCTTGTACATCTTATTAAGCTGTCGTTATGTTATTAACTGCTGTGTAAAGCCGAAGCCTGTTTTAATTCAATTCATTCCTATAAAATGTATAGGCTTATAGATTATTTCTAGTTCTCGCTGAGAAGGTTATGAAGGTAACAGAAGTTTTCTAAATCAGTTGATATGTGACGGGAGTTCCCAGTTAACAAATGTTGATAAAAATTAAATCGAATTATAAAGTCCTTCTATTTTTGATGTTGATCAAAATAAGGAATATTTTATTTATAAATTATTGACAATATTTTTTATTTCGGTTGAATGGAGATCCTCAAAGTTATCAATATTATGTGTAATTATTTAACTCCCAATAATTAATGAGACTTTACTTTGAATGTTAGATTACACTTTTAGTCCAGTACAATTCTTTCCGCATCTTTTTAACGGTGATTGGAGCATCCAAATTCGCCTTAGCACTTCAAAGTTTCGCTACATTAATTGCGTTGTATATAAAAAGTAATTTTGCCGAGTTAGTATATTAATTTACAATTTATTTTTATAATTTAATTTATAATTATTTACTCAACACTTTAAACGAAAGACTGGCTCCTAAACATTACAAGTCACCAGTTAGAATCACGTAAAACTTTTTTGCAGAGTATTTTTAATGACCAGTTGCTGATTGGTCCTACCAGATTTACAGCGTCACTAGTACAGTTGTAAATAAAACAATTATATTTTAAACTGTACATAATCTTTTACTAGTGGACACATAACATAAAATCCGCACTAAACCCAAGACCATAAAACTCCATCCCATATATTATGAACATGATTACAGTAACCGTCGTAACGGGAGGCCCCGGTTCGCACTTACTACGCAACTGTTCCTTGCGGTTCCTGTTTTTCATCTTCATTCATATCCAATTGTTCCTGTATGGGAAAGGTCATGAGCATCATAGCGGTAATATTGCTCATGTATTGCTGAGAATCATTCGACGTATGATGCTTTAGTTAGCAAGCGCTTTGAGAAGCGTTCAACTTATTATCTTAAATGCTTTGGTTCCAAAGAAGTGTTTGTCTTTGAAGATATTTCGGTTTCTTTGTTTACTTTTTTTGCGTTTTCCAATGGATTTTGTAGTCTTACGTTAATGGTTTCATTGAAATTTTTGTGTTACCGTTATGCATTATGTAAGTTACAAAGAAATATATTGGAAAACGGGTTGTTCTTTTCATATCAACTTCGCAGTAACACGTAGATATATTCATAAGTATTTTTCAAATCTATATATAAATACGTGAAGGAATTTATTTCTACCATTATTTTAAGAATTACAAGTAACATATATATTTATTGGAAAATATAACTTTAAAATATATCATAGTAAAATGAACTTTTGACAGATTGAACTAAGGACGAATTTTGATTGCAGAGCGGCTCTGTAGTGATTATGAATTCCTAACTAAATGAGTTGCATTTAAAATTAATCACCCTATGCGTAATGTCTCTATCACACCTCCGTCCTAACGCGTTAAAAAGTACAACACGCTGACGTTGACAACATATGTGTGTATATTAACGCGTAAATCGACGCACAAATTAACGGGAACTAAAATTTGTATAGAACTTCATTAATGTAGCCAATCACCTAACGCTTCAATTTTATCACACATTCAGGCATTGTTGTTGACATTAACGTTAAGGTTGCAGGAACGGCAGGAATTTAAGAAGAGTATATTATAGCTTATAGGCCAGTATCATTATATTTCATTGTAAAAATAATTTCATAAAATTATATGGTTATAAAATAGTTCTAAATTTAAAATAAAATCAAAAGACATTTTCATTATAGATCCAATTAAAACTAGTTGGTATTAAAACTATGCAGTACACTGTGAGAATGAAATAATCGACTCATAAACTGGTTATTACACTGTCGATTTTTTACTGAATAAGTTTTTGTTAATAGAAAATGTTGACATTTGTTTAGGTTCCGTCCATGAACTTTAGGAACATGTACACTGCGTTTAAATAATATTTCAGTCAATCAATTTATGAATTATTCTTTTATAATATCTGTGGTTATTAAATCATGCGAGTTATTTTCTTTATATGCTTTAATTGAACACGCAATTTCTGTTATTATGTTAGTTCAGATCAAACTACTTTCTCTAATCTTACGATAAATTTTACGCATTGCTTTAATTCCGATGACAATGCATTTTTTATGATAAGTATGTCATTGTACTACACAGAAAGTTGGCTCCAGGCAAGGTAACTCCTCAATTGTGAATAGGACAGTTAAGTAATAATACTTTGCTCTTTAAAAGCATGTTTTTACAATAAATTTATTTTATTTAATTAAAAACAAGTTATGAGCAATTCGTCTAAATACTAACCTATACAAGTGTGGCTGTAATTCTATTAATATTTCATATATGCGTCCTTGTTCTCTTTATAAGGAATTATATTCAAAAACATTACATATAACGACTTATATTCACAATGAAATCGCTCTGGAATCCAAAGTGAAATCGTATAAACATTTATTTAGTGTCATTAATCTAGAAAACAAGAGCAGTCAGTAGTAATGTCACTTGACTGAAGCTGGTGTGATTAATACTTTAGTCTTCTGTGTAAATGTCACCTTTTACTATTTCACGGTCAAATTGCGTCCTAACGCGTTAATTAGCGCATTATAATGATACGAGGCGGATGTGAACACCTTAATTTGTGTGATACTGAACTGGAAGTAACATTAGAATTTAACTTCCCCTATGTATCCCAGCAGTAAATTAACGCGTTAATTAAGGCGCATTTTGGAGGCGTTAACACTAACGTTAAAGCGATGTGTGAGAAGATCATTAGAAGTTTAAAGCATTTAAGCAGATAGATTATACTCGATACATTTAGGCGCGAAAAATGAGATCACTGTATACGTTATGTTGGTAACAATGACAGCAACAGATTATACAAGTAAAACAAAACACAAACATCTGATAAATGCCTTTCGTTGCAAACATTAAAACTCTATAGTACCGCAGAGCCAATATGAATGGTTAACATTCTAGTAAAGAGTACTTCAAACAAAAAATAAAAATTAGGCAGATTAAAATTGATTTGAATAACATTATTCTTGCTAATCTTTGCTCTTTAATGTAGAGGAATTACTCTTAATTCACTTCTTATCCTATTAACTCCTATTAAAAGGATGTCACATTCCTACCTTACTGGGCATCAATATAAAAACTATTTATAAATCCTCCTTCGTCCGTGTCTAATAACAGAAGAATTACCTTCAGAAAAATCGATTAAGCTCAGCACATTCCAGTACGCAGCTTTATGGGAAATTAACCCCAATGACAGTGATCATACGGGTGATTATTGCATGCACCAAATAACTCGCCCAGCACAATGTAGTATGGTTAATCAGTTCAAGTGCGCAGGTTGTTAAGGTCATGAACGTAATAAAGCTTTACTATAGATGATATTGGTTCTGATATTATGAAGCATCTGTTCTTTTATGGTCAACCTGTATATATGTCTATATTAATGTATATATTAATGAATGTACCCTATAAATAATTCGTAAATATATTATGTAACACATGTACATACCCAGCAGCTGGTACAGCGGGCAAAATATTTTATTTCACCTAAATTGGAAAGCTGATAACAAATAAGAATTTTTATGGACAAAATATTGGAAAGCATAATAAATCCAGAGGATACAACTGCCCCCCCCCCCCCCTTGATTTCTCGCTGTTGTTACTTTGTTGTTACTTCATAGCATTTTAGCACTTTGAGAATAATTAACAATCGTTCTCAATATTGTATCTCAAAGAAGATCATAGTGTTTGTAAATATTTTACTTCCTCACTTATCCTTAAATAATGGATAGATAGTTTATTGAAAACGGCCGGAGCAATACATATGAGTCCAATAAATAGCCTTCTCTATCTGAAGTCTTTTGAATAGCGAAAGAATTAAAAAATTCTGCTGTTAGTCTAGAGTACAATACTTAGAAAATATTTGGTATGAGGATTCACAGATTCAAAAGTAAATAAACTTACTACATAATAGGTAAATAACCATCGAACTGTATGTATGATAGAGTATCTTCATACGTAGTTTTAATACTTCAATGTAATAGAGGAATGGCATGGGTTTAATGTTCACTAATCTGTGGTATGGCTAGCCGCAATCAACCGGAGAGGCGTGCGAGTTCAAGTAAATTGCTTTACGGAGCACTCAGAACGACTGGCTGGGAGCTGATGTTTACAGAATCGTAACTTTGTAATGACGCGCCCTACATACCCGTGTGAGTCGTATGCGCCTGCGTCCTGCTTACGCGGCTTCCACACTGTTGTATAAACATTCATATTTTTAGCCGACTTTGAAAAATGAAGAAGATTCTCAATTTGATTATCGTTTTTTCGTGTTTGTTAGGTTTCAGAATAAATGTCATTTAGCAACCGATTTGCTTTTTTATTAGAAAAAAAATATATCAACTTCCAGATTGATCTCATTTTTATCAGAATTCAATATTTTGATAATCGGATCCATGTGGATTATGAGAAATTGAGAGAATTGTTCAAATATAGCAGGTGATATACATATATATTTAGCTATTTATATATGTCCACTGAAACTCCTTTTATTACAGATTCTTAACTCTTTAACGTCGATTTTTATATTATTTTTTTTAATACAAAATTTTCTTGCCGCGCCTTTATTGTTTCTTAAGTATGTACATATAACCATATATCGCACATGAAAGTTGTAATAATGATTTAAAAAAAATCATGTGAACTTAGACGCTTGCCAATCAATGGTAAATTTTACCCAGAATTTGCAAATAATAACGCTTTACTGTATCTTTGAATCTCTTACAAAAACGATAACAATGAATCTTCAGAATCTTTCCCACTGTGCGTCGTCGCTGTTCCGTAGCACGTGCTTTATCTCAGGCAGGGTTTGCTTCAAAAAAACATTCACAGATGTCTTGAATTTTAAAGGAAACGAAAAAAAATTCAATAAGTCTCTTCGGCCGCAGGGGTTCGATTTAAATATTGAACCTTCAGCATTGCATTATAGGATTCAAAAATGCTTGTACCGCCATGTAC
>DWPA01001482.1:0-18462 GCA_018251375.1 Calpodes ethlius | reverse complement strand
TTCAGTCTTTAAAGTCCACAGCTGGACATAGACCTCCCCTAATTGGCACCACTCAGAACATAGATAAAATATACTATTTCGGTATTTATTTATTTCTGCTGAATATAATTCCCATTTTCACTTTAGTCGTTTCGAGGTAGAGTTATGAGAATTGCAAACTATGGAAATATGCAACGAAGTTTCGATAGGACGTTGTCCTTTTGATTTATACTTCGTGATGCACTCAGCTTAACAAGAGAAGAGACTTAAGCATTAATTCTTCTGGAGGGTTACTAATGTTAATATTATGAGATCATAACAACGTTCACAATTCATATATATCAGCAGTGTGCTAAGAATATAACCTTAATCTACTATTAAAAATCAAATTCGCAGTAACAAGTATATATTCTTTAATTAGAACTGTAATACGATTATAATCTAAAAATATATTTTAAACGCCTGGCTATGTCCACACCCACTGCAGTTGTATCGAAAATTCTCACAACGTCCAAATAGCTAACTTAAATACTATTCTTTTCTTAATATTCCCAGTTAAAACTATTTTAACGTAGGAATGGGAAGTTAGCAAAAGTTTCATTTAATTCCCAGCAATGGTAAAGATCTTTGGTTAGATCACGTTCATTAGAACCTACGAAGTTTTCAGCGTGAGATCTGAACAAATTCTTCGTCATTAGAAAAGAAAGAATACCGTTAATTTAATTTAAAAGTTCACAAATTTTTTGTTCATCTTTTAACCATCGGTATTTTGTAGTAACTTCTAAGAAGAATAGTATTATGAATAATATTATTTATTACACCAACAAATCTATTGTCATAATAACATATTAACTGTATATATGGAATAAAAGAAATATATATAACGTTGGTTATTAAGAGGCTTACCGACGCAAAAACTCACTGAGTAACTGTCAACTATATATTAAAATGTCGATTAGATTGTTAAATAAACCGTTTGACTAAACTGATGTCAAACGTTTGGTAAAGTACGTGATCGGGGAATTAATTGTTTGGTATTAACCAACTTGTTTGCTTGTTATAAACGATATTTAAAAGCCTTTTTTCGTATTTCAATAGTTCAATTATAACCAGATTTTAAATTTATAAACTACTTATTAATACCTACGAGTTCGTCCAAATATAAATGTATCAAACACAGAAACTTGTGTATAAATTTGCTTATATATCCATTGTTATAGGCTGTGAGTCGTTTCGTTTATTCGTTGATAATATCTTATTAGGTACATTGTTTCTTAAGTACATATGTAAACCTGTAATACATATGTAAGCCTGTAATCGTATTTAATTTCATGTGAAAAACAATGTTATGTTTTACATTATTTAATTTCCCTACTATTTATGATTATCTATTTCTAGACATACAAACTTTGTTTTTATTGTACCTATTTGCTGGAACTAGAGGCGGCGTCAAGCAAGTTTAACTTTTACTAAGTTAGTGCGCATAATTTCAGACCTTACCGCCAAGCGTCATTTACTCCAGGGACTGTTGTTAATTATTAACAAATTACAGGTAATACAAATGTTACCCTCAGTTGCAAAAAGCTGTTCATTATAAAGTCTTTACATAACGGAAGCATTAGTGCTAACGTATCTTTAATTAGTGACAAAGCATGAAGTATATTGGTAATTTTTTTGCAACCAAAAATGTGATTAAAGACTTCTTTAAAATTTAAACATGTTATGTTTTATGGTTATGTACAATGTTAAAAATATAGGCAACAATATAATGAAGCATTATAATTTAAAATAGTTCAGTATTTAAAGTTTGTTTCTTGAACTGGTTCCTAGACATATGCAAAATTTGAGATATCAATGACAAGTCGGTTACAAGCCAAGCTCTTTTTAAGTACTTTTCCACCTTCTCATATAGAATACTTATAAAGTACAATGAGATGATATTTAGTTATTAACTATGTAGTAAATATAAATGAAGTGAACTAACCGCCTCCGATAGAGAGAGTCCAGAGTCAATTTCTCGCACGCTTCGGGAATTCTTGCACAATTAATGTTTATTTTATTGATTTTCACACGGCCCGCACAATGCATCTCTATAACCCGACTAAAAATACTTTGACACAGTTCTAAATTACTCGAGTAAAATAACCGGGGAACAACTTTACCGTATTAATAATAACGGTACCAAGGACCCCAGTGTTGTACAAAAAGTTTTTAGTTCGATAAAGTTACAATTCTCTTTTCGGGGCGCTGGAGTTAGAACTTTGTTACATTGAATTAATTTTTTACGTTACGGCCGCTTTTCTGTACGAGCCGCGTTTATTTAGTTTAGTTACGATTGATTAATTTTACGATGTGTGTAATTAGAATAGATGGTTTTTGATTTTGTTTTTTTTTTTAATTATTCTATTTGAATTGCAGCTTTATATGTGTTTGGTATATAGATATAGTGCATCAGTCGGCTTTATTTTTAAAGCTCTACCTAGAGTCATAATGGAATGAGCGAATTTAAACTATGAAACGTTTTAAAATTTTATACCACTTTTGTTTTTGATGAAATATTATTGTATAATGTGCTTAAACTTCAATAGTAGCCTAACTTATCTAAAAGGAATCGCTTTTTAGCCCCTATTGTATTGTTATCTGCGTCCTCACTTTATATTCAAATAATTAGCTCCAAAAGGCAGTGACTTTAGATACGGTCGTTACGTCCGTGCAGTGGCAAGCCGTCATTACGACGCACGTCAATTAGTCGCAAAATCTCGTGTTCAGATTTTAGCCAGGAAGGGGAAAGTAATAGGAGATTTGGGGGTGCAATCGGTCCTACATCCCCGTTGTTAGCCGTCAAAGTTGTAATTGCGACCTTACGATTCGTTGAGCTGTCGTCACGCCCTCGAGATGTCGCTAACGAATTTTTAATACGCTTGCCGAAAATCCCTCATAAACAAAGGGCTCGCGGGCGGGCCCTTTACAGTTTAATTGCAGGTTTAGCGTCGTTCATTAGGATATGCAGGCAGTTTTTTTAACGCGATTATGACGTCGCAGGGTCGGCGATAGCCGCGAGGGTGCGTTGGGGCGAGGAGGGTTGCGTCACGTGCGAGGTCCGCACTCCGCAGCCCGACGCATGCGAGACGGCGGGGCGCCGGCAGCGCAGGCGCGCCCCCCACTCCCCGGCCTCCCCCGAGCCGTCAGTTCGTCGCCGGCCACCGCGCGAGAGCGTCCTGTCTGTTTAGCGCTCAGCCGCGCGCCGCGAGTGCTCTCCAAGTGATGTCGATGTGACTAGTGCAATGTTCGTGCTGCGCTGTGCCCTCGTCGCGGCAACCCTCGCCGTTGCCGCCGCCGCCTGGCAGGAGAACGTCCGCCCCAAGGTCTTCGCACAATTAGGTGAGTGGTGGTTGATGACACCGATCATCACTGCACCGACCTCATGTTACTGAACCAAACAACCGTTCTAATAGCCCTACGGGTTCGTAATAGCACACAAGGGCCCCGACGACCGACCGGCTAGCTCCTAATGTCCAATGTTTATGTTGTTTTGTTTGGTGACAGCGCGTGTACAAACATACCGTTGAAAAGTTCACACGTTTCTCTCAAAACAAGGATGTCACTGGCTCTACCGCCGGTGTTAGGTGTGAAAGTGGCATAAAATTACTGTTTTGTGACATATTTCAGTCAGTAAACGTTTGGTTATGAAAAGTGTTCGCAAAAGTTTGTTTGAACTGTAAACATGTTTATTAAACTTAAAGATAGTTTTATAAAAGTGACTAAATACATCGAATTTACCTTAAACAAGAACTGCATTCTAAAGTTTTTTTCGTTTGATATCACCAGACAGTGTTGGCATAACGGACAAAAATAGAACACGAAGAACTATATACTAAAAGCTTACAAGCGTTTGAGCTTTTAGAGCACATGGTAACAGCATGTCAATACTCAAACAATAATGCTTCTGTTTTATTGACTGACGTTGTTTGATTACTCAATAAACAAAACAAATCAAATAACAATAACTAAGTCAAAACTTTTGTAGCATAGTCTATTTCATTTGGTACCGTAAACAGAATAGTTATTAGAACTGCGGCCCGTAACGGGTTGGAGTCACGCGAGAATTCATCCTGCAGGAATAAAGCTAGTGCAGAACTACAGTCCATTGTTTTATTGTGCAGCCTGCAATGCGGGGGACGGCCACGTGGCCCTCATTAGTGCACAAAGCGAGTCAGTTTGTTCTGTGTTTTGCAACGCAATGGCACGGATTAGTGAGCCACCGGTGTTTAATGTACCGAGCGGAAGTTTGTCTAACTTTGCCTGAGATAAACATTGCTATTAATGCTATTATTATGCGAACGACAGATGCGCAACATGAAATTTGAACAACAATAACTATTTTGAATGTTTGCATAACTATCGCTTCTTCTCTGAGCTTTGTAGACGTTTTACGTTAGGGTTCTTAAGTACTGATAGAGCAATGGTAATGAAAGTTAACAAAATTCACTTAAATTACAGTGTTGTGATGGTTATGCTCATGGTTTGTGAAACAATGAATAGTAATTTCAAATATGACACAGTATAAAACATTAAAGAAATTGAAAAACTTTAACCTCAGCTTCACAAAGCAAAACAAGGTCTGAAATAATATCAGAGAATAGAAAAATATTATAAAATATATAAATTACTACTAGAAGTTCTACAGTCTTTTAGACTCTTTTTATTGATTTAAAGATAAAACATATACAAATATTACCAATTTTCTATCATGATAGACACGATCTTTAAGTCTTAAATATGTCTACTACAACCTAAACGTAAATTTTGCTATAAAAGTTCATATCTATTTACATCGCTTTCTGAAACCAGAAAAAAATTGTCTGTTATAGGAATAAGATCTGTTCAGAATTGGTCTTTATTTTTACTAGAGTTTGAGAATTTGTGTCAGAAACCATTTCGAAAACTGAACATAGAAACCATTCTAGTTGCCACAACAATGCGAAGGAATATTTAATGTTTACAAATATTTTCTCAATATTCATCTGCTGGGAAGTCCGTCGTTAGTAACTCAAATTAAGTGTTCACGGTTTAAAAAGATGTCAACGAGTGAACATAAGAGGCGTAGCGCCCAATGATACCAATTAAGACCAGTCTCAAATTAATAACTGACGTCATGGGCAAATGTGTCGTTATATCCTGCGCTGTCATGGTATCCGGTCTTTGTTTTATAAGTGTTGCTTTGAAATATTCATGACTTAATTTACTATTATAATCAGACTCAAAACCCATTAACACCAAGAAGCTAACTGCTAATAGAGTCGCGTAAAGATTCTAGCTTCGTTTCATGCGTTCGTTTTAAATGTAGGTATCAAATTTCAATATGATACGACACGTATTTCGTACGTAAATATTTTGGCTCAATAAATCGTGGTCTGTTAAAATTATATTTTATAATGATTTTAGTTTAGTCAGAGAAAAGTGTCTCATAAAATCTGCCTTTATATTATTTCTTTATTACACTTTAAATATACAATTTCGAAAAGAGATTTCTTTATTGTGTTTTTTTACCTCAGAAGGCAGTTTCCGCTGCATGAGTTCGTGTTTTATTATTCTTAAGTAGGTTATGATTATCAAATGCAAAGTTCAAAGCACAGACGCTGTATATACTCCTATTTAAAATTTTAAGGCTTCTATCTGGTCATCTAATTTAGCATATGAAGTTTAGTTGTTTCATTATTAGATATGATTGAGTAGTAGCAAATACAAGTAGTTTAAGCATCTATATATAACAAACATGGAAAGAAAATCTTTGTACTGATGAAGAATTATTCTCAACACACGTGTGTGAAACTATTTGAATATTTAAGGTTTACACGAAAAGTGAATAAATTGTAAATTTATGTTCGATGTGTTACAAATACATTTATTCAAGAAATTTTAACATTCAAAAAAGTCAACGAAGAATTACTTTTGAGACATTCAGTTACAGTTGAATTTTGACTGCAGGTCGGCTCCTTGGCTTTGGTATGAATAATATTTTGTAGAAAAACGGCAGAAGTAGTTGTGATCTGATCTAATTCATTCAATAATTATTACATAGTTTTAGGTGTAAGAATTTGACTTTTACAAGAAAACCGTGTGTGAACAGGTTAACGTTAATATCATCAGCCATTGTCACCATCATTGTCACGTTCCGTTGTTTGTAATGAAGTCTGTGTGAGCTATTTGGTATAATATATAAGTAAAATATTCTAAGCAGTAATATCCGTGTTAATACAATATTTTCTAAGCTTCGCGCATATTTTATATTCTTCATCATGTTAGTGCAGGAAACTTAACACCGTAAGGAACTTACATAACTGAGAATTTTCCATAACGTTATCAAGAATGTGTATGCTTAGCAACAAGGTACTTCTGCATTATGATGATGAGGATGATGGCAAATCAGATTTTGGGGGAAATGGTGGGATATATAACAAAAAGAGCTTTTATTGATAACAGTACATACGTACTTGAACGCAAAGGGATCAGAGGGCGACTCAAGTGTCGGAAGTTTCTCAGCTACCAGCCACCAGAAGGTTTCCAAAAAAAAAATAAAAATATTTATATATTAAAATAAATATAATTAAAGGCTTCTTAAAGCAACATGTAAACAGAATGCCTATCTATCTTTCTATCAGTCTTTGAATGCCCACTACTGTACATAGGCCTTTTGAATCCAGCGAATGCCCGCTGTCTTCTTCAGGAATTAATTAAACATAATTCAATAGAATGCCTAATAAACATAATACCTACTTGCCTACTCTATGTAGTATTATTTTCCGACATATTTCACAATGCCAACAAATAGTATAGATTGCTTCATAAATCAACAGAGAGATACCTTTAGTACTCATCAGTGTGTATGGGTAAATTATTGTGCAGTAGTCAATAAGCTGTAACAGAGACAGTCCATTGAGTGGAGGCGAGTTAATTACGACTGTAGTGTAGTTATCGTGCGTGTTTGATGTCGGGGTATCGGAGGGACGGTGTCAACACCTCCAGTAATGTGATACACCAATTTCTAAGGGTCCACCCACACGTAGTCTGGTCAAATACGATGAAAGGTAGCTTACGTTACGTGAAGTTTATTTTCGAATTAATGTAAATGTTATTATGGTACATTTATTATTTTGGTCAACGTAGTGTGTTTAAATGTCTGTTATTTGACGATAGATTCTTAGATTTTTTTTCGTTTACTGTTGGAAAGTAAAGTTGACTACGTGATGTAAACTTATAACAATAAAAGTTATTGTCGTAAAAGAACGTTAATTTTGTACGGCTCTTACAAATGTCTGTGACTTATTGCATGATTAATATAACATTTCCTTGGCATTATATTTGATTACTGATTAGCTTATTACTTGGAAATAAGCCTGATCTTATAATAATAAATTACGTTGGTTTCACGCGTTTAACAGCGCATGGCCGCTTTAAGGCATTTATCTGCTATAACTTACATGTAATATGTATGGCTCTAGATTACTCTAGATTAGGAATTCTCAATGATTTCGTTATCGTGTACCACTTGCAATATTCAATCAATCTAACGCCTTACAGTTTCAAGAACAGGAAAAGAAAACAATTTTTTCTTTCAAATACCCAAGTAATTATTCTGAAGAAAAGAAATTAACGCTACTATTTGTTAAGAATTTCACATAAATGATATTCAATGGTAGGATTCATATTTTCCACGTCTAAACAGGTCCTGGATCTAGATCCACAGACCTCTTAAGCTCCAAGGATTGGTTAAGAAACACAGTTTTAGATCCTTTCACATTGGCCCAGCCCAGGTTATTGGCCAACTTAAGACGGAAGTTTTCAAGTAATCCAAAACTTTCTGACGATAATAATCGACTTATCGCGCATTCCGAAGCACGAATATTCTACTTATACTAATAACGTACAGGGTGTAAAAGACCTGGTTTAATTCCCCGTTAATGCATCCTGTATTTAAAATAATAGAGCACAGTACAGTTATAACAACGGCTTACAAGATAGTGGCTGCAATCTAAGTAACCTAATTTATGGGTAATGTTACTGCACTCTGCGTCCGCCCAACGGTAATAACTTGAACTGTGTCACTGGGCTATTGTGGAGTTTGTATTCCGACCAGATATTATTATCGATGAGTGGATACATTATTGAAGTAAGTATCTAAATGTATCACACTGATGTCATTCATGAATATTTGTGAAAATGAGATCTTGATTAATCGATTTCTTGACCCAAAAATTCCCAACTTGTAATTGTTCTTCGAAATAATTAGAACGGTTTTTCGAGAAACTGATTGCACACACATATTCTCTCACACAAACACATATGTAAATATATATATATATGTAACAATCATTGTTGTGTATTTTCAAGTTAGGGGTCGATGACCCGATTTATTACTTTTGGAATGAGGTTAGTTCCTATTAGTTTAAGAATTTGTTTAAGTTTGTTCAGCTTTACATCAGGTTATTAGACTTAGCGCCATCATTATTTAAGCTTTGTACCTACTATCTCAAATATTCTTACACACAGATTTATAATAAAGCTTATATTTTTATATTGATAGTCACTCGTATAATTTTTAATGCCAAAAGTTGATGGTAATACTTCCTCATATAGGTACCTAATACAAAATACCTATTACCTTCAAAATATGTTACTAAATCAGTTTCATATTTATTAATTAGTTCAACTTAATCATATTGACCCAAGAAAGCGTTAATCAAATAATTTCGCGACCCCAAACTCACATTGACTGTGCAACATATCAATCAATAATAACTGATTTATTATAATTGTACGATGTAGGTATTTATTGTTCCCGATATTGTTGCTTACTTACCAGACCGGTTCTGAGTGGGCAGGGGTATTGAGCGCGCCGGGATGCTGCATAAATTTCTCTTGATGATTCATCTGGTCTCTGACTAAGGTTTCAGACCTTTGCTACTTTAATCGGCCCCAAATCTTTAACATTATGACGCGGTTTATTCGTGTTTCCACAATGCTTGTTTCTTGATACTAGGTTTATTAATCTATGATTTTATTTAAGACGTGATGAGATAACTTTTGTACCCCTTTTTAAGACTATGCACGAACGTAGATGAGATTGGGTAGATAGATGAGGTGAGGTTTGGTAAAAATAAAGTTTACAAGCATGGAAATAGGGGCATCTTTAAACTTAACTACAGATCTTAGAATTATAACGCCTAGACGGTTAATATCTTAATATCATATTGGTATAAAGTGAAGCATTAAAAATACGTACGTGTGTAATAATATCGTGTAATCACGATCGTAAACACGCACACATGTGTGGCGATGTGTATTTTGACAAAGGAAGAAAATAGGGATTTTTTTTTTATTTTAAAGGAAAAATTTTATCTTAAAAAGGTAGCCTTTCACAGCTTGAAATGGTTACACGTAACGTTTACTATTGCGGTTCTAATGGTTATTATTCTAAGCTACAAATATTATATTATCATCATGCAGGGATTTCTTCCGGGCAACCATATGCTGACTTAAAACAAAGTAGGTATGTTGATAAGGAGTATGAGAAATGTAAAGATAAGGAAATGAGGTCATATTCGCACAATATAATTATTTTGTTTTGTCTTAAAGACGTTATATGCGCACGGAAACGGTGCTTGAAATGCAAGAAGCTAGCCGTTAATAAAAGAACTTTATTTTTACTATCTTTAGTAGCCTCTTTACCTAAGCTTCTTATATTCAAGTGTTTTCTCGTGTTAAAGTTCAAGCCAATTGTGTTGTTTTTTGTTAAAATAGCTTTCATTGGGTAAATGTGTTGTTAAAACGGATTATTATAAACGATTCGATGTTAAATTTGACTAAACTTAAAACGATTTTAACGGTACCGTTTGACTTTCCTTGAACGTTGTTTTATAAGTCTCAAGTTTATTTTACACGTGAAATTTATTATAGGCCAGTATTTTGCTATCGCTTCAGGAAGTTTAAAATAACCAGATAAATAGAACCACAGATAGATATATAAAATTCTTCTAAGACAAAAATTGCCTTAGATAACTTTAAACTAAATTTTTTAAAGTTATAGTATTAGGTTTTTTTATGGAATAAGGACAGTTAATGAGCTCGCAGTATCACCATCCCTAGCTGCCTGTAATAAGACTGTAGTTAGCGAGTCCTATTAGTATTAGGCGTTAGTAAGAATATTAGTTACCTGATTTTTATATTAGTATACATTTTTGTTAACAAAGGCTCCAAAATTGATACTTAGAAATGTTTACTTAGAATTTTATTATAGGTCTAGAGTATATCGTAAAAGCTTTAGGCGTCGTATAATTCGAGTCAATCCTATTTATAGAACATTTTACTAGAACGCAATAAAAAATCATAGCACTACGTCACAAAAATGTTTAGGGTCATGATATATTACTTTAAAATAAACTTTATAATACTCGTAGATTGCCTCTTATACAGGGCGATTTATGGACTGTTCGCTTTAAAAAACAGGTGGCCATATTTCTCAACTTAAATTCTTTACTGGTTACGGTGTCGCATTATGGGTTCCGACACCCTCTTTTATGCTTTAACTGCTTGGATTATGGAACGTTTAAGTGGGACCATAAAATAACTGTATTTGCTACCTGAAGAAGAAATAAATTAGTTAACAGGATAATGCTTTTATATTCCGGAATGCGTCGTACGTGTCGCGTTTTGCCGTACGAGTATTTATTGGGTCATTCGTCAGGAACCAATACCCAGGGGAGCTGTTCTGTGGTTGGGGTGCATAATACCGCTATGACGCTGTGTTGTTTATGATGCGACTCTCGCGAACAATTTATTAACTTTACGGTGCGGTCTTCTGGGGATTGGACTCATTTGCTGACGAACCGTAAATGTCATTAGAATTTTTGGTTTGGTTCCGTTTTTGGTGATATTTGTTAGTTACTTGTGTAATGTAAGCCTGTGTAAACATGTTTAGTTTGTTAAATAACGCGTTATAAGGAATGTAATTATTTTTTATAAGTTGGGAATTGATACAATGCAATGACGATTAGCGGGCAACTTTGGAAATTGTTGGATGTCAGTAGATGTCCTATTATTATGTTTCGTTAATTATTATTAAATATTTGTTATCTTAAATTGATAGATTACTTAAAGATAAATGTCAAGTTAAACTTAAATACACTGGAACTATGTTAAACAGTTTACTATTAAGACTAAATATTTTGAGATTATAAGTAAAGTAAGTTATTCAATTAAATTAAAGTAGTTTATTCTTCTTACATATCGTATTATTAGTGTACGTGTAATTATAGTGATGAGAGAACATTTTACTTTTATGTAAAGTATCCTATTCAGTTTTACAGCTAACAATTTTGTTTTTTAGTTCCTAAGCTTGCCGTGCAACACATAACTGGTTATTGAATCGCTGCGACCCGTAGAGCGATTTGCGTCGCGAACCGTTAAGTTTATGCAATAAATTCAATCAGTCGGTGTATCGTTAATAAAAATCGTACCCGCTACGACAACCGCTAATCAAAAAAGGACAAAAGTTCAAACATTCATCGACAATGCCATCGCTATTAGGCGTGGAATGCGGTTGAGAAACAAAACAAAATGCGCTTAATGGCAATGCCGTATGGTGAGTTATAGCTTGTATATCGCGTAGCCGGTTGATATATTGGTTCTGAACCTTAAGTGTGTGTAAGCAGGGCATGTTATGGGTTAAGCGGGCGTGCTCTGAATGGCTGAGACGGACTACGCACGTGCGTGCATGGAACGGCGCGGGGAGGGACACTGGCGCCGCCTGGCGGGAGAGGACAGCTTTATGACGACGCGATATATTGTCTTCGCCCAGTGTGGGATTTACGGTTTCATATGTTTTATTTTTTAGGACACGCCGATTAATTTCTTTCAGCTGCCTTCTCCGTTTGCAAAATCAATCTTTGTTTCCCGCTATTAAAACTTAAGTGTCCTCTCCGAGCGCTCCCCGATGGTAACTGCGACTGCAGAATAGATATTACATTCCATAAATAACGCCGTTAACCGCATGTGCATGACATTTGTGCCGTGCATTTCCTTTGCGAGTTCAAGGGAAGTCTCGTAACTTTTGCGAATACGTTATGAAGATTGGTCATAAATTCCTATCCGCCAAATAACGTAGGCACTTTAGAAATATTGCCTTTCATACCAAAAACGAATAATAGCATGCTATTGACCGAGTGTTTCTATTCAAATCTGGGGGAGAATAGAAACGGAAAAAGGTGGCCGATGAATGACTGTTTTATTCAACCCTAGCTGATGAGGACATGCAAACATTGGTTTAGTAATAAAAATATTTGTCGAAATCCTCGACTCGCGATGTTGAGGCGTTTTTGTGAGATAGCCTCGCGTGTGTGCCGAGCCTATTGTTATGCAGCTTTAAAAGCCGGATTAAAGAAGCTAATCTCAAATTCGCTGAGGGTATGCCCCCGTGGTTCTGATTTTTAAATGTAAACATTTACTAGAGAACTTGGTTCAGGTCGACATTATGTATCGTTTTAATCGTAAAAAAATGCAAAAAAGTTTTTTTTTAATTCAAAGTTTTGTTTCGTGATTCTAAATGCTATCGATTTCACATGATATTTAAAAAAATAACAAAAAAAGAATTTGAATACGTTTTCTCACTTTGAAATACTTCTCTAAATTGAAAATACGTACATTTTTTTAAATCAAATAGTATTCTTCCAAACATCCAAATTCACTTATTCACAATATCATACATCTGTTGTTGAATCATAAACTACAACCTATCTAAATAAAATATTAATTGTGATAAAAAGACAGACAAACACTAGACTGATGTCATAATAGTTTTATTTTTCATTAAACGTACGGTGCCCTAGTATTACTTTTAATTAAAAGCACAACCGCTCAAACAAGCCGCTCTGGGTATTAAACCTACATTTGCAATGCAATAGGAAATATTTAATGTGCGTCGCTGCAATGTCCTCGTTTGCGTTAAAGCTCTTATTTAAAAGCCCAATGAATGGGTGAAGTCAATGGGTTGTAAGAAATAGGACACGATCGTGACGGAGCGAGTGAAACGCGCGGTTGAAACGTTGCTCTTGAAATCGGCGTTATATGGCCATTGCTTAAAGAATTATAGACATAATTAAATATTGATAGCATAGTAGTTTGAATTTAGGTTTTTTCTCCTGGATTTGGCCTTGAGTGGCTTTATTTTTAAAGGTAAATTAGAAATCTGTCATCACTCATTTTGGTGATAGAAACCGCAAATTAAATATCTCATGCACACTTGAAGTGAGAATAAACATTTTTTTGTCATATTAAATGTCTGTTCGACCGGGTATTGAAACTGGGACCACTCGTTTTCCAGAAATAGTAATTAGTAGTAGAATGAACGTTAAATTAATACATCAACGTTAATTTCGTTAACTAAACATATTGCGAGTTATACTTACTTGTATTATAGAAATCATAAAAAATCCATTTCAGTTTTTGTGAATAACTTTAAATTGTGTACGCAACGAAAGTTACAATGGATGTAATCAGTTCTATAGACGTGGTTTGTAATAAAGCGTTCCTACGTTCCCATTCGCCGAGAGGCACATTAAAGCTCTCATTTGAAAAGCTCGATGAATGGCTAAAGTCAATGGGTTGTAAGAAGTGGGCCAGTGACACGGCGCGGCAACTCGACAGGACTGACGAAGAAATGACGTCCGAGTTTTCTCTGATCTACTGACTGATCTCGAATCGAATGAAATATGGATTTGATAGCGCAAGTTATGAAGTGTCCATAGCAATCGCGATCATCGACGACTGAGGATCACAACATGATTCTTTTAACATAAGATCAGTTTGATGGTGTGCGTGCGTTCGTGTGTCAGAGCCCGTGCGGGTATGTGTGGATGGATGGGATTGTAGCTGTGTGCTAAGTTTCATTAGAATCATTGGTATTCTAACTATTCTAGTTGTAATATAATTTAGGGTTGGTACTATCTAAATGATATATATATATATATATATGTATGTATGATAATTTATATTAATGTGAAATATTATAGCTTTTTAGTTCTCTAGCGTTGATTCAAATCTCTATAAAATAATTATTTTATGATAGCAACATCTCTTACGCGGTATTTGTTCAAGCTAGATTGATCTAAGCATTTCAATGACCCTCTTATTTGCACGGAGACGCATTAAAAATCTCATTTGAAAAGCTCGATGAATGAGTCAAGTCAATGGGTTGTGAGAAATGGGCCACTGACAAGGAGCCAAGCGAATCTGGCTTCGATAGAAACGCTGTACATGTACTATGTATGTATAAATATAACGGTACGACCACTGTCAAAGTTTGCGACTTAATGAATATATTTTGAATGAGTTGAGTCAAGCTTCAAAGATATATAGAGTTACTGACGCGGGGTCATGTGCATTTTTTATTTTTTAAGTAAACAAACAAAGTTATTTTATTATGTGGACAACAGTTTGTGAAGATTCTGAACTGTAGGTACATATATTTTTCATTTCAATGTATATCTTTCACGTTTAAAAATGTTTTTTATAAAAACAG
The DNA here is from genome assembly GCA_018251375.1 of Calpodes ethlius. Lineage (NCBI taxonomy): Eukaryota > Metazoa > Arthropoda > Insecta > Lepidoptera > Hesperiidae > Calpodes > Calpodes ethlius. Next base: position 3,908 of record DWPA01001482.1, on the reverse strand, counting down.
TGAACGTAATCCTTCTACATGTAACTAGTATTTCTTGATCTATTTAAAAAAAAAAAAAAAATCCAACTTGGTTTTTAAACTAGAAAACTAAAATAGTAAATAACGAGAAAACATTGCAATAAAACAATTTACATGCAGTAACAATTTTCAAATTTATCATTCTTGTTAAATTTCTCTATCGAAATACCGATTAAGTTTAAAAAAAACAGGACATTCCCGTCGAAGCGTCGTCGGAATAAGGGGGTGAATCGGAACGTCCCGTACAAATCGGCACGCCTGGCAGCACTAATTACAAGTGCAGCGGCGATTTGAGTTCCTTTAATGAGCCAGGTGGCTCCACAATGCATCGCTAACAAAGGACTGTAGTCGTAGCCAGTGAACGTGTGCACAACGCACTGTTAATATGAAATGAGGGTAGTATGAAAGTCGATTAAATGTTTCTTGTGACTTACAAGTTTAATATTGTACGTGTGACGGGGTAAAAGGGGGTTGGTAATAGGGTATTCTAGGGTAATACGTATGTATATTAAGTTGGTCAATAGTTTAAATTTTTATTTACTTGTTTACTTAATTTAAAAGCGTAATAAATTCATGTTGTTTTTTCTTATAGGTTTTACAAATTGTAAAATATAATAGGTTTTTGGTCTGATTCCTTTTTTAATAGCATAAAAACCACCGAGACCCGAAAACAAACTTTTATTTTATATTTAAAAACTTATCCCAACTGAAAGTCGTAGGCAGGTAGATACTTCCTATTAATTAACCGAAAAACACGTGTTAAAAAGTCGACGAATTTCACAGAACTAAATAACATTTTTAATAACATAGTAGGTCAAAACATCAAATACCTACTAAAAGTTATCAAATTAATGTTGTATTCCCTCGTACGACAGTAACTCGGCGTGTTGCGAATACCATTAAACAAGGCAGGTGGTACAACAATACAGTTCCAACAATAGATTGTTGCATTTGCAGTTGAGTGCATACAATGAAATAAGGTTTGTATTGCTGCGATAGACCTAATCACTTTTTAGTTATTGACGACTGCAGGCCAGTTGCAGACCCTATGTGCTTGGGGTACGTTGACTAAAGCGGGTATTGTTTGCTTATGTAAGTTGATTCAATGTTTAGATTTAACTATCATATACCAAATTTAAATTTAAATTCAATTATGATATGTTAGATGTTGCCCGCGACTTCGCTCACGTGTGAGAAAAGAACAGCATTAAAAAAGTTGTCAACTTCTCTTTATCACTGGTTGCTAAGTAACGCCGTGTTGTTAGACACTTACTTGAATTAGGTTATTTATGAATGATGGATCTTCCCACAGAAAAGATATATTTATTTGCGGTAAAAAGTCTATAGTACTCGTCGTTCTCCCAACTATCTTCAAACCAAAAATCATATCATAGCAACGCTCCGTTGCGCCGTGAAAGAAAGGCAAACAAACATATTTTTGCATTTTTAATATGGGCATGGATGTGATAGATACATAATTTTTTTATGCACGTGTTTTTTTTTTAATCTATCATAATTTCGTAAATGATTACTGAATAATATTCTAAACTACGAGGAACTGTATGCGGTGCATTTATTTCTAGGCGATCATGTCATTTATTTTACATTCCTTTATAAGTACTGTACCCTTTACGTACCATTTGTGACTTCACATACCACTTGATCATTTCAATATGTAAATCACCTATTGTCTTCGGTAGTTACTAATAAAACATACACCGAGCCCCATAAAAGATCGCTCTACCCTGCGTGGGCGATGCGAAGATGTAATCATCACAAAATCAAATTAATTGATTGTATTAATGTAATGTCTGCAGTATTAATGCAAAACATGAAACTTAGTATGAAGATTATTAAAGATTTATTATGTATAGTCTGTGAGACTACTCAAGGATTTTAAAAAACCATTTCATCCCCTAAATGGGAGTTAAATATGAGTATAAAATATATTTTTGCGAAAGATGTCGCTGACGCCAACGTGTGTCAATATTATTATAATATAAATAATGTCAGTTAAGAAGTTTATAGATTAAAATCATTTAACCGATGTATTTGTTTGATGAAACGCAAAAAATCTTACAAGGCACTCAGCTACAACAGTATGATCTTTCATTAGCAGTAAGGAATGGATTAGTTGTAAAAAGCGATTGTTTAATGTCTACTAAGTAATTGCACCACATGTTAAATTACGTATACTCAAAGGATTTTAAGTCCAATGACCTCGTTTAATATCACAATGTTTATACTTGAAAATAACGATGTGCGTTGGTCATGTGGGACTTTTTTTTCGATTTTATTGCTATTGAGATTGTTCAATAGATAGCTAAGTACTAAGTTTAAATAATGCTGTCTATATATCAGTCTTTGAACGTCTACTGCTGGACGTCCTATAATTTGCGCCATTCAGACCAGTCCTGAGCTTTCTGAATCCAGCGGATACCCGCTGTCTTCTTCATCCAACTGGTTGCTGCGCGATCTACGTAAATAATGTTGTCTAGATAATTATTATTAGGTACATTATTTCATAATAATAATAATCCAAAAATTATTGTTACGGTATATGTAATTCTGAAGTTAATATTTAATGAATTAAGTTAATAAATAAATAAACGTTGGCTCATAACTCTGCATGATTCATCTAAGATTTTAGGATTCTTTGTGTCGGAGGTATGAATACACAAATAATACATCACTATCACACTCGAGAACCGACTAGAGAACAAAAATTTATCTTTCACATAAATATCTGTCCCGGCCGGATCCCGGTGCCCTTAGCTTCAAAAGCAGGGTCACTAGCATCGAGACTACGGGGTCACCAAAACGAATAATTAGTATTAAACATTATAATATATTATTCGGATATTCATGTTTTTGTGTAATAATATTTACGACCTCGTAGACCTGTTTGGACCCACCCGCCGAGAGGATTCGATTCCCGGCTGGGGCAGACATTTATTTGACAGATAGATGTTTATTCCCTGGTCGTGTTTGTTAGTGATGTCTCATGTATGGCCATGCCACCCCTGACACGGAAATTTAATGCAGGGGTTGGAGTATGCAAGCGTTTTAATTTATTGTCTAACTAGTGGCCCAACCGGGCTTTGTACGGGTATAATTATTTTTTTAATAAGCTATGTCGCTCAGTAAAATTGTATACTGCATTCCAATTCGTTACCAAAACACCCAAATATTACTTCTTTCTTTTAGAAACATACTTTCCCATTTATAATATTAGTATGGATATTATTTTATATTAGTAACTGGCTTTGTGTTACATTATAAATCCGGTTTCTTACTCAAATAAAAAAAAAACTAATTATTTTTTTATGTAATGTATTGTGTTCATAAATACCCCAAAATAACAGTTTTTTTTAAACGATAAATTACTCTTTTATTACATGATGTATGATTTAAATAAGATTAATCGCGGTTCATAAATAAAAAAAAAAGTTCTAACATGCTTCAACACGTGTAATCTCGACTTAAAAAAGCTTTACTACAAACATTAAGTCGTCTGAATCCAATCCAACTGTATCGTTCGCCAAAACAATTTCTAACCAATCAAAGAACGGAAACATAACGCGAAGGAGTTGGATATATTTAGTGTCCCTAAAATAAACAGGAGCGTTGCGTACACTTGAACTTGTGTGGGGTTCAATGACCGACGGACGCCCCGCCCGATAATTTGTACTTGGTTTGGTTGCAACCAGTAGTTTTGAACCGTTTGAGAGAGTAATTAGAAATACTTTTTATCTTTATTGGTTACTTATACTTATCTTTTTTATCTGTATAATTCTTTTGATGTAGTTTTATTTTGTACGTTTTATAAAGTATTTTAGTAAATGGATGATTTTTAATTTTTAAGGACGTTTCTTTGATTTTTTTTAGTT
>DWPA01001481.1:0-18471 GCA_018251375.1 Calpodes ethlius | reverse complement strand
CTGCTGATTCCGAAGATGTGTCTAACTAAATTTTGATTAAAATGTCAGATACGTCTTTTTTCCTTATGACGGCAGTACAGTCGAGGGGCTGGAGGTCCGAAAGCAGTTGGGACGAGCGCTTGGTTTTGTATAATACTCAGAGAATCAAGCATGTTACGGCTGAAATCACATTTGTCAGCATCAATTCGCATTTAACTAACACTGGTCGCTACTCTCCCTGCACGAAACAATACTAGTGCATACCACCTACCCTCCTGCTCGTATCCTGACCGTTACTTGTGTCTCTCAGCCCTTTGCTGAAAGTATTCCATTCGATACAAGGTAATATCTATTATTTTGTACTTAAACTTGTTAAAAAGGATAACTATGTGAGCTATTCATGATGTAATACATTTTGATCATCATGAAATAAAAAAATGTATGCTTGTCGAATCATCTAACATTGTGCTTGTTGTAGAATGCGCCACAAAGGAAAAACTACCCACTATTTTAAAAATTAAAAAGTACTATAATATGCCCATTTTCTATCTATTTGCGAATTGATATTAACAAAACGTGATTTCCAGCCTGGTAAACAGTGACTCCTAGTAAAACTACTCACTAATACAGTGTTATATTTCTAAATATTTGAATTAATATAAATATAAATGATGTATGATAATAAATACAATAATGCATTGGTGATATATATGTATATATATATATTGGTCTATGAGCGACGGTGAGCACATTCTTCTATGTAAATAGTTGACAAACTAGCTGATGATACCCCTCGTAGTAAGTGATAATTGCCACCCAAGGATGTCAGCAACATCTTCTATTTATCACAATATTTGTGGTATTACGTAATTATTGGTCAAGCCTTGTTCGTCGATACTAACCAAGAAAGAGAAGAAGAAACTGGTTTTTTGGCTAATCACATAATTGATACATAGAACAATTAGTATATTAGCAACAATCTTATTGTGATAAATAGATAGATAAACATGTACACACTTCCCACACTAGGACTCCTATTGACAGGTAATATGATCCAAGTCAAGGTTCTCTCGCTCGACTGACAGCGTCACTACCAGGTCTACCGGGTGACGGTAACAGTAACACGTTGAGCACTCACTGATAGCAGCGGCCGGGGAGTCGGCAGGGTTGGCTGGGTTGGAAGCGGCAGCGGAGGCGGCGCCGGCGGCCGCGGCGGGCGCTGCGGGTGCGGCGGGCGGCTCGGGCAGCAGCGAGCGCCGGCAGATGGGACACGTGGCGTGCAGCTGCAGCCACGGCCGGATGCACGCCGAGTGGAATATGTGCTCGCACTCCAGGCGACATACTGTCTCACCTGACATTCAAATAGGTTAACATTAAAATTAATGAAACTTATAGTATACCGCAACCCTATATGTGCAACGAGGATTCTTGACGCATTCTATACATTCCTATAGAAAACTTACGATTGTTTTTTTTTATATTCTATTAGCCATCCTCAAATCAATTCGACTAATTGTCAAAAAGTCGTACTTACATTACTCTATAATTAATTAGATTAAACTTCATTATAAGTTTTAATATTATTTATTATTAAACACTATGTCAGTGAGTTTTTAATATACTCTGTGTAATTTAATATTTGAATATTATATTAATATATTCATTTTATAAATAACCACGGCATATACCCTTATGTCAAATAAATATTTGTCATGGAATCACCAGTTAACTTTGTAGGCGCGTGAACGAGTGACCCTAGACACTACAGGGACCGTTAACAGGCCAGGTGTGTGGCACTGACCGAGCGAGAAGTTATCCCAGCACACCGAGCAGGCGGTGTTGGCGGCGGCCTGCTCCTCGGTGACGGGCTCGTCGAGCAGCGCGGCGAGCCTGTCGCGCGGCATCGGCGGCGGACCCGCGTTCTCCAACTGTCCGAGCAGCTGCGTCACCACCGCGTCCAGACCTTCGCACACAATACACACACATAAAAAATACACGACAACGACAGTACTGTATGAGGGGAGGTGAGTGATCTATTACACCTGCGTAGAGTTTAGTTACAATATGATCCATAGTTCATTTTTGATATAATGATTTGGTTATGGCTCGTGGATGGCACGCGAGAAGACGCCTTGATATGGTCAATGCCTTCCATGGATCTCAGGCGCGGATCCGGCCAAAAAAGATTGTGGTCACAATCATGCAAAAGTCGTCGAAAGACTTATTACCAATCGATACATAGTGACTCGGCCTTGGACAATATTTATAACTACCAGCCAAAGGGACTGGAATCTCGCTTGACGCAAATGCGCATAATCATGGGCTTCACCGACACGTTGCGTTGCGCAGTATAGACGCTGTGCCTGCTTTTAAAATGTTTACGAGACAGCTGCAATGTCGGCAACAAAATTTCATACTTTGTAATCGTTCCTTCAATTTGCTCATTGACGGACAACGCATTGGTGACGCCCTGGCAAGCGTCGATGCGGCCGGCGACCAATACAAGGTTCGACTGCTGATGTGCCCACGAGTACTATAAAAATATCGTCTGGTTTCAATTGTCGAACGTTCTTTGTCGCTGCTATGTCTTACCAGAACTGTTACTACCGGTACCCGGCAACGACAGCTCACCGTTCCTCCGACATGGAAACGACCAAGGTACTAAATAGTCGCGTCGCTTGACCTGCGAAATCGGACCGGTTCGCCGGCGCCACCTGCTAAATACGTAATTGCATTACGTATTCATTCGACTTGTGATCTAAATTGATAGTGCACCTTGAACCATACGAGATTCAGCAACTACGCAACATTGACTATAGCACTATTACACTGGTATTCAGAATACCGGACGTGGCTTGACTTTTTCGCGCTTTCTGCGCTAAAAATTGTGTTTCGGAAAATTAATTGTTTTCATGAAAGACTAGTGTTTGATCGCATTAATACACATTTTTATCCAATGTGTTGAATACTCCTATTTCCCTATGTCGGTTATATCCATTTCTATACTACGTTTAATTATATAAATTAACTTTCCTTACTTTTCGTTTTGTTTGCAATGTTTAATGTCCACCGAAATTTTGTATGAGGTACATAGAGTAGCGTACCCTCTCCAATCCTTTTTAATTAAAGAATGTATAAAAACATAATGTCCAAAACTTGTACATTCATCATCATGTCTTGTTTAAAATTATAATTATGATTATGGTGGAACTAGGATCACTAGGCGATCATTAGTGTGTGTACTCTGATTGCGCTGCTCAAGTTGTTATCTTTATTAATTGCTGCCATGTCTATCAGTATCAAAGATCCAATGTGCACTCATATTTATATTATACACTAGTTTGTAGTAGTTTAAATGTAGGGACTGGTGATTAAAACTATATAAACTCAAAATTCTTCCATCAATATTTTGATTGGACCTTCCAGATAGACATTGACTGTATATAACCACGGTAATCTGTCAATAAACTGATCGGTGTTGAAATCTATGCTGAGAAAGAAAATGGTCCAGAAAACGGTTTGGCGCGTAGTTATGAATCTATAATTTAGAAGCCAAAATAAAATAAACGTCGTCCAATTTTTACTTGTTTGTGTTTCTTAATAGTTTACATATTTTGTCATTATAAATTAAATCTAGTTATTATCTAGGATAGTTTAAATTCCCTGAAATGGATCCCATAAACATAGAATTCCAGTTTATAGAGAAGAAATCTATTGTGGGGTAATGATAATTAATTGAGAATTAAATTGGACCCATACAATAACTGTTAAAGATGGGTAGCAAATACTTCAGACGCGGCCCAAGTGAAGGTTTTCCGATATAAGTATAAAATATCCAAATTATTCACCTTCCCCCCCGAAGACGTAATCTCCCGGTGCCCCTACGAACACAAAGGGCGCTCCGGCCGTGACGGCGCCGGTGCCGGGACGCCCGCCCCCTATCATCCACACCAGCTCCTCCATGAGAGCGTTTCTCCTCGGCGGAGCAGGCTCCGTGGGCTGTGGAGCATTCGCGCCGCCGTTGCCACCATTCCTATTCCTGAAAAAACACGATAATATCATCAGTTTACACCTAAGTTGGAATATGACTTATACTACTATTAAGTAAATGTTATAAACGCATTGAAAACTGAGAATCATGACGTCACAAGTGTCTATGGTGATGTATACAGCGCATGTACATACATTAACATTAATGTGTAGACATACTGCTGGCGCCAACGAAAAAAGTAATATCAAGTGCGCACGCGCAGTTTTACTAATTCAGCTATGTTTAAGACTTCAAATGATAAATTAGATGATAAGTCAAAGATTATCTACCATAAATATGATGAACGACAATGCATAACAGTGACTGTCACTAATGATCACAGCTAAATACACATGCAATTAAATGAGTAATGTAGTATCACTTACCGCAGACGTCCACCCGACATTAGGAATGCTAGATCGTTCAACATCGGTGGAGTCATCTGAAATAACAAAAGTAACAGTAAGTGCAGGCAACCCTGTCATCGTGAGCAGATATACTGACTATGCAGTAAGTTAGTGATGCTCAATGTCTAAAACGATCGTAAAGACCTATGTGCAAATTATTGAACAATAGCAAACCTGTGTGTGTAATACTGATTATTCCACAAAGAAATTCTTTAAAAATATCTTTGGAAATTAATATATATATATTTTTCAATACACATATTTTACAATACATTTATTTTAAAAATTCCAAATTTAAATTTATTTTCTTTTGAAGATACAGGCTCTGACAATTGATTAATAAATTTTTGATGGTGTGATATCACTACAGTTACAATTAGGGAAAAGTCAAAACTATTATCGCACTAAAGTTCAAATACTGACAATGAAGGAGGTCAATGTATTTGTTCCAAACGAAAGTTAACTTTTTTTTTATGTTGACTGCTTTCACCAATAAAATGAAATTCAGTTTAAATAATTTTGAAACATAACAAGATCCCATTACCCATGAAATATATTTTTTTTGGTTGCAGTGTTTGAAGGCCTCATTAGTATGATGGAAAGTAGAATTATATATATTTTATTCATGCTTGAAAACCTGGATAATAATTCTTAAGTTGCAACTGTGCAAGCGCAAGTATGATCACATATACTGGCTCCATGGTATGTGAGCATATCCTACACATTTTGAAAAAAACTAGTCCAGCAATGAGATAATTTTGGTTAGTGTTGTGTATTGTTATCTGTGGTTAATTATTGGTGAATGTGAAGGTACCTACACATGAAGCTTATTATAAGGCAAGCATACCATGTCCCTGGTGTAAAATACTAAGTACTTAACAGTTAGCAATAGTGATGAATGCATAGGAAACTATATGTTCCGTTACAAGTGTTTCATCAATAAAGACTTACTCCATGCTCCATCTCATCGGAGTCATCAAGACTGCTCATATCATCAATGTTGCTCATGTCGGCGTCGTTAAAGTTGTCCCCGGACAGCAGCAGCACGTGCGAGTTATCCAGCTGCTCGATGAACCCGCCGGCGCAGTAAGGGCACGTATAGTCCTGAAATTGTACAACAATTTACATTAAATATTATGTATCTGGAAAAACACCATGTAAGTTATTAAAAACATAGTACATATAATGATAAAAAGATTGATGTCCTAAAATACTTGCATATGATCCTTCACACAATAAAAACTATGCACCTATTTGACCAAACTTTCATCCTCTGCTTCGGTAGAATACTGTATAAGGAATGAAGCAGTGAAAGAATCAGGAGAACTACAAATTATTTTCTATATTAAATAACATTGCATGTTGTAAATCTATTGAATGTTGTACTGAATGAACATGAAACAGGGAAAAACATTACTAACAGACTTCACAGAATAGTTTTAATATGGTAGGCTTATCTAGTTGAGTCATACATTCTACACAAAGTAATTTCCCTTAAGAAAATGAATGTTCCTTATATATATATATGGAAATAAGAATCATTTATTTTCACAATATATGTAATTATAAACTTAACATAGATACTTAATAACACAATGATGGTACATGTGCATTACAATTTGTCATGCAGACACCGCAAGAAGAAATTGTTGTATCGAATTCTACGTACTCTTCAAGGAATTCGATTAAACCATTTTCTCAAATGTGTTGTATATACATCATGAGAATTCATTCAGAGAATGTGCTACGAATAACTGTAAAATTATTAGTACAGTAAAAAAACAAATACCAAATAATACTTTGTATTATTGTGTAAAAAATTAAATAAAACATGTGTGATGTGTTTTAGTCAAAATGTTAATCAAATCATCTGTAGCTTCTTTAAATTCTGAAATTGCGTAGTTAATACGACATATGGATAATAAAATGACTATGCAATAAACCTTATCTGGTTCGCTTGATGATGTATTCAAAGATAAGAAGATAATGTTGAGAATCATTAGAACAAAACAATGATACCTGCACTACACAATCTGTATAACTATCAATGAATATGTACATAGCATATTATAATAGATAATTGTACCATTAACATGTTTATATATACAAATCGAGAGGTGAAAGGATACTCTGATTGAGTGTTATTTTTGTCGATTATAGTGAATCCGAGTTCATTTCGTACAGATAAAATAGCTGATTTGGAAAATGTATCACATTAATAATAAATTATTAATAAATCAATATCACCCAAAATTTTGCTTAAACCAAATAGCCTTCGACCCATCTAAATAAATGTGACACAGGATGTGTTCATATTTTTAAATAAAAAAAATTACATTTCTTTTATCATATCCAGCTCAAAAGTATGATGATTCTGATTTTAAAGATCCTTTCTGAATAAGGTAGGCATATTCTATATTTGAGATGAAATACTAGTATACTTCACCTTCCTTTGATAAACTCATAATTTTAATACAATAGTCATAATTTCCGAGCTGGAATAGCACAAATGCCTAATAGGAAGCAGGTGATTGATCTATTACTCTTAGATCTAGTAATGGTTGTGTAAGCTACGGCCAAGTTAAGTCATCAACCTCATATTTACATAATATCAACTCTTTAAGTAGGAACTTGAGCGTTACTGTGTCTATGCTTTCTAACATTGATTTGTGTATGGTATATACAAGTATATTGTAGAATCCAATAATTGATGTTTTGTTATCAAAAACTATAAATTGATAGACTTTAATGACTTACATAATAACATTATGTTAGCATTTTCAAAAATTTGGTAGAATGGTATTGGACAACCTAAGAAGTTCAAATATTTATAAATTCAAAATAAACTCTAATTAAATTGTAAAACTTTAGTAGGAAAGACAGTGGTGAAATATTGCTTAATAATGTTAATAATAGCTTTATTGTGTAGGGCTCGATGTTTGACAGTTCTAAATAATGTAGCCAAAAATGTATGTACACAAATACTGTTTATACTTATATATACTATATTTAATATACTACTATATTTAATTATAAAAATAATGTATACCAATGTATCTGTATATTCAAAAGTACCAATGGTATCAGAGGTGAAAAAACAATTGATTACTATTGTAATATCCTTATGGAAGGTAACCATCTAGGTAACTTCAATAATTTGGATATATTTTGTATTTAATTCATTAGCGATGTAGCCTCATTATTTATATTGTACTTTCCGCCAATAATACTAGCACTCATTGCAATGAAGTTTGAATGTTATTATTTGACTCTTGGCCATTTCCTGGTGAATCTATAATTTGTTATTAAATCATTGCCGATTGATACCTAATCTTCTTTTAACGTCTTATTGATTGAAAACCGGCTGTACGTATATATTGCATACATCAGTCTGTTGGACCTACTTATCTTAGATGAAAACACGCAATAAACGTATGCAGTATTGCTCGAAGCAATCGGAAAACTTCATTGACCTTGAATTTACTGAAGAATATATGCTGAATATTTCGCCGGTACCACATGAAAAACACGACTTCTAATAAATTATTGATTTTTACCTGCAAAACATCTTCAAATTCAATGCTACACCTGTGGCAGAAGTAGCGAGTCGCAGGTCTTTGCTCTACAGCAGCATCAGCCATTATTGATCGTTTGAATACAAATACACAACGATTATTTTACGTTTAAATTAAATTCTTGAAGATTGTGCTTTAATTGAACGAAAATTTTTCAATCGCCATTTTTTGAGACATGCAATGCACAACACCAGCACAATCCTCAAATTTTTCATTGACTACAGACAACTTAGAATTATCAAAAATATATCACAGAGTAAGTGCTACAGACTAAAAGCAGAAAGAAAATGGTATCCGTCAATGATTAAAAATTTGTATTGTTATCTAAATCAATGAAACTATATTCGAAATAACCAAGAACATTCATTTTGATACGCAAATATACCGCATCAAAACGAGTTAAGATCAATATATTTTATAAATCATCGATGAATAACAAGTCCAAGCATAGCATAAGGCTAAAAGCTTTTTTATTCATTGCTATTCGCACTGAGGCTCATATAATGTATGACTATGTTATTATGTGTCATAAATAAAGCGTGACGTTACCCAAATTTATAAACAATGTGCAGTGACATGACAAAACGATAACTATAACGTTTACTTTCTACAGTTACGCACTTGTAGTGGCAACAAAATAATATCCTTGATTAATTCTAAAATATGGCAATCTCGATGATGTTATCTGTCGACTGTCGTTTGCGTCGGGAGTTGTAAATTACTAATGATAAATATATAATTTTACATTTCCCTTTTAAATCACAATAATTAGTATACGTTACTTTATTTTTAGATACAATGAAATATGTTTAGTTTAAATACCTTGTATTCCATTGTGCAGAAACTAAGTGTGCTATCCTGTTTTGTAAACATATAGTGCGATGTTTATAGGGATGATTCTTATCAAAAATTGTAAAATACACGTTAATCATGCGGAATTGTTATTTTCTAAATAATTATTGCATTTTACTGTCCTCGGTGTAATTAAATATTTATGTGAAATAGTCTAAATTATCTTAAGAATAGGTTAAAGTGGGTCAAGTCAGTGGACATACATAACTGAGTCTTATTGATTACAATGAACGAAAAAAAGCTGGTACAGAACTTCAAGAGCTACATAAACGTATCACCTGTGGTAAGTTATATTCAATCGCGGCACTTATTGAGTCCTTTTATTATCTAGAGTTTGAAGTACAAACGGTATATATGGCAATGATCAGTGGCACATTACAGAAATTTTGCAATCAACAAGTTTATATTGAACTTTACAGAATAACGGAGAGAAGAATGGCTCCATTCAAGAACTGAAACCTCAATTACTAAATGGTGAGTTGGATTTTTGTATTAGAACAACTTTCTTAATATTACTCTTACTTTTGTCAAGCTCCAATGAATTACATTACTAACAGCTTTTCATATTTATAAGTGTCAATAATGTGCTTTGTACTGTCCAGCATTTTAGTTCATTATATCAGGTACTGTTTCTTCTTTCAAGCATGAATTGACAATAAAGTATTGCAGTACTAATATCCTTATAATGTATTAAATAAGTCTGGTTGAGAAGTTAAGTCAAAATTATTATTTGCTTGTCTTTGTGCTTACAAGCTTATTAACAGCTATGTTGTGGGTTTTGTACTGAGTGCACAGCTTGCTCTGATGTCATTAAGCAGTAGAACATTATAATATAATTGTGTGGCATCCACTTGAGATGAGCGTAGATTGACAGACACTCATCTTTGAAGCATATAAGAACTTTATATACAAACTTAGTGCAAGTTTTTGGGTTACTAATATATGGAAGTAATTTGAAAAAAAAAACTATAAATGTGACAAAAATTTTTTAATAGCTTCAGTTTGTTATTCAGTAAACATGTTTAATTAATTTACCGTGTAATCTTACTTTGCAGTTCATTAGCTTAGTTCTTATCTTTGGAGCTTTTCAAGTTCAACCACAATTAGCCTATTATAGTTGGTTATCTTCATTGCCTGGACAGGATAAAGCATAAGAAATATTGTAGGCAACATAATTGTTATTTAACACACCATATCTAATTATATACACTAGCTTATAAGTCAACTTTAATGATATTAAGTGTTCTTTCTACTACTGGTTAAAATTCAACCATAATGATTGTAAAAATTTTGAAAATCATTTTAATTTGCAAGTTTAAAACATTTTCTATATTCTTCTTACCATACTCTACATACACATAGTTCAGGACCATTAGGATTAAATGAAAAAACAAAGTTTTTATTGACAACACTGAAGCTCGACAATAGCTATCATACAACAATATAATTAAGAAAATGTATTGACAGATGTATAGGACAGGGTATAAAACATATTTTTAATTACCTTTGATATGAGCACAACATGTTTTGCGTGCCACTTTAGTGTAAGTGATCAAGTATGCTCGAGTGAACAAATAGCAAATTATTAGCAGTTCCAGTCAATCAACATTTATTTAACAATATCCTGTGTATGTCATGGCACTACCTAGATTATTTAATATAGGTACAACATTTTAGTGATATAAAATTTATTGTGTGCTAGGATAACATGATTTAGTCAATAAAATTAAAATGACCAATAGGTTAGCTATGGTACTGTATGGCACACGCCACTGACACATGACCAGTGATGATGTAAATTACAATAATATCTTCATTACGTATGCGTTACGCGCCCGTAACTGTACCGCCGTTTATGTATGGGCGCCTAGTACACGCGGCAGCTTACCTCCTGTTTTTAACATCGCTATTAATAAAATATTAGTATGCGCTATTTAGATCCTTATGCTTCTGATATTAATATCGAAAATGCAACGAAGTATTATTGTTTATTGTAAGTTGGAGCTTCCTTTTGACTTCAGTTGATATTGGATAGTGTCAGTGGTAATATGGGAGTGCTGAGACCAGGTCAGTTCGTTTTAAATTCGTCATAGTACAAAAATATATGTTGATATATTATTATACTAATTTGAGGTCCTTTTAAATTGAATTTCAGAGCAAAAATTTATTAGTTAATTTATCTCTACCTGCAGGTTACTGCAATAGGTCTTAATATTATTGTAATGACTGGGTAGAAAAATAAAATTTGCTTTCAAAAGAAAGATTCTAAAACTATTACAATTATGCTTGTGTATTTAGTACATCAGTATTTCAATGCAGCGCCTGTTAAAAATAGTACAGATAATTGCAGTATATTTATTGACAACACACTGAAAGATAAATTGGTATTATCAGCGAACCTTGACATTTTTACGTTAACAAGTATCATTCATCATGGTTAAAAGAGTCATTTTTATACTTTGTACTAGGGTGTAATTATATGGAGCAAAGATAGTAAATTAATGTTATAATTCTTCCTATGTTTTTAATATTACTGAAATTTAACACAACATCGGTTCATTTATTGACATATACATTATTGCAAGCTTGTTGAGAATTATATCACATATACGCCATAATATTTTTTTATGTGAATCATAATTACCATGGAGCAAAGGAGGATCCCATCTATCTATCTATTCAGTCTTTAAAAAAATACTCCTACATCCTGGAGTTAAGTTTACTAAGTCCTCTTAAAAATCCACAGGATATCTTCTTCAGTATGCCAGTCTATGTAGTTGGAAGTCCATCTTAGGAGTTGTTTCGTCCTACTTGTTATATTGCAGAAACCCATTTTCAAGCCAAGAATTTGGTTTTATTTATAAGTCTAACAAGAAATCCTTTATCTCTAGGGCTGAATTTTTTGAAAGACTAATAATTATTAAAATCGAACAGTAAAAATTGTCGAGGAAAGCTATCGATTTAAAAT
Organism: Calpodes ethlius; assembly: GCA_018251375.1. Lineage (NCBI taxonomy): Eukaryota > Metazoa > Arthropoda > Insecta > Lepidoptera > Hesperiidae > Calpodes > Calpodes ethlius. The sequence continues at coordinate 6,660 of DWPA01001481.1, read as the reverse complement.
AATTCTATTGGCCTTACATTCTGAACAGCTGTGTCGTCGTTGATCCGGGTAAAGCGAGGCTGTCTTTCAGCCTAATCTGGTCAACACTCACTTTAAAAAGTTTTGGCTGTGTAAGATCAAAACTGGCGCTTTTAAACAAAAGCTCGCGATTGTCGATTCACGAACCTAAATTTGCGCGGAGCGAGAGCTGCTCTCGATCTATCCCATGGTCAGCCATAGTCCCTTAGTTCGGTTGGTAGGTCTTATGTTCTGTAAAACACATTTTATTCTGGTACGAAGAAATAGGATGCCTTTCTTATTCTACGGAGTTAAAATTGTGCGTATTGCTTCAGTTCCGATGATAATCTTTATGACAAATATTAAGTTATACTTCACTCACGGTTGACATCAGACGAGGGAACGAAATGTAGACGAATCGAGAGAAAACCAAATTCAACTTTATATCTACTGCAAAAAATGCTGCATACAAGTATATTTTTTTTGCAATATAAACGATTATTTATAGTTATTAAACTATGATTTTTTTTTCTATCGTAATTGTAAATACTTATTGCGGGGAAGTTGAACAATTTTTATAGTACTTTTCCCATCAAAAAAGGCAGTCAAACATAACTATTTCGTGTACGCATCCGCACACGTAACTATGTCACTGGAAAAGCCGATTCCAGCGAATCGAAGCGACAAGCGACAGCTATTCGATCCGCCGAATAAAGCTATCATAATGTCCTCTGCATATTATATACTAGTTGTTATGTAGTTAATTTCAACTATATAGATGCTTATAAATAATGCCATTCTTACGGATGACCAATGTCAATGAAAACTACATAACAGCAGATACACGTTCTTTTGTTTTTCCATTTGTTGACATTAAAAATAATATGTTGTATATTTTCTTCCAGTGAATATTGTAAGACAAAAGCAGCTTAACAAGAATGATAAGAAGTAAAACAGTTAAAAAAGTAATCAAACAATGCAAGAGATAAATACTATCCCCTCGGGAATAATTTACCTCGTTCTTTGTTTTTTACATAACAATATTACGAAAAATGTTGTCTCCCTGAGATAATGAAGTGTACTTAATCAAGAAGATACACGTGATCTTCTTGATTACACTTCATTATGTACATTGGACATTTAAATCATGAATTTGATACCGAGGTTCGTCTGGATGGTTTCGTACCGTAATCTAACGATACAGTATCGCTGCGTATTATATTACACGAAGCTTCGATAATTGGATTTTCAGAATCGATTTAACGCGATGAAGCATTAAGTTGCTGACTCAATTTTGTTAGTGTTTATTATTTCCGTACAAAACTTGTACGCTTGTAATGCAAGTTTCTTCAGTTTTAGCCCAGCTTTTACTCTATGGCCACCCTTGGTGACTTCCATAATTGGTTTCTAAGGCATTGGAGCTAAATCAGTCACGATGTACAAGTGCGCATTGTAAGGCCAACTGAAGCCACTCTCCAGTTTTAACATTTTTTTAATCAACCTGAAAAGCTTCGGTTCGGCAGAAGTCTGAACCGTATAAAATTTGGTTAGCAACAGTCATCAATTTTACAATCAATTTCGGTGATAGTTTATTTATGCTCGATGAGAGGTATTATTATAAGAGATGTGATAATATCGACAATCGAAAAGGCATTATGAAAGTACTTTGCTTCTGTTTTTATCAGGTAATACTTAAGGTTTATACGCAAAATATAATTAAAACCGATGAGGGTGGACGCTTCTACATTGGCCGACACGATACCGCCACTGACAACTTTATTCTTTATTTACCGATTCGACGGTTTTAAAATTCAAGTTGAGCTTCACACCGCTCGCACGTTTATATGGGGTTTGTGTGTGCGCATAATAGGATACCTAATCCTGACACCAGTGGATAGACTGACACCATCAACGACATATCAGTGTCTACCAGCCAGTGAGACAGCGTGCTATACATTTTCATAGACTTGAATAATGCAGAAGCGTTGACTAATGCGTCCAATATCTAAATTGTATTAAATCGAAGTTTTCATTGAGTTGTGTTATCATTGAGCACGGCTCGCACACCACAACTATCTTCACGGTCACCGCGTGTTGCGTAAATTGATTGTACGATAGCTGATAAAAAATCAGTTTTTGGTCCGATGCTGTCGGCCGGTGCTTGGTATGTACCAAGGTCGTTGGAAATCAGCTTCGCTTCAGCTATAATCGACGTTGCGCAATGTTGTGTTATGCTTATATTCTTTTCTATTAAATACTAAAAGTCTTGGACCCATTTCCCCAGACGTTAAAAATGGTTGAACCCAACCCTTTCGGCAGAACCGATACCTTAACGGCAACGATTATCCAATGTGTCGATATGTCCAAGCAATTACCATATTTTTAAGTGCAAAATTATATTGAATACTTCGCAAGTCAATGCAATAGGTATGCCATGTTTTGTGTCTGGTATTTATTTTAAGTTATCTAGGTAATGGTGAATCACTCTTCAACGATGTGTTTACATAGCGTCGATCCTTTCAACTGAATAAACTGATTGCTGCTACGTCAATATTGGATTGAATTGGCGATTTATATTGTTGATGTTTTAAGATATTCCGGACAGATGTTTTTGGTAAACTTGACTCTTGCTGGGGTCTGTAAAGTATGAAGATGTTAATATAAAAGTTTCAACAGACACACGGTTTCTCCTAAACAAACTTAATATCTTAGTTATCACTGTTTTTGCAAGTTTAGAAATACGAAGACAGGCGAAATAATGAGACTGCTCAGAGACGTTAATAACTTAGATGGACTGTGAAACAATTAATAAATGAGTGGTTACACAGCTTCCAGATCAAGGGGATAAACGTTTGCTCGATATTTATTTCCTGATCATTACTCCTTCATAATCTTTCTTTTTTGCTTTGATATTCATGATAACATCATATTGTTGATTCAAGATAAGCAATGACAGCGTAGTTTATACGTTGTATCATCTCCATAGCAGAACAGATTTAAATTCTACGCCCATCTATAAAAGATTCTCAACGATGACCATAAGAGAACTTCATTTTCACTTATTATTTTTGCAAAGGAGTGTATGATCGTATTTCGGGAACCCGAATTATTACACACTGACCCTCCGACAACGCCACCGATTACTAAAAAAATCTTTCTTGGTTAGTTTTAGGAGGATGAAAGCTAGCCTTGTTGGTAAACGTGCAATGTATCAGTGCGATTAGGATTAATCGGCTGGAGCAGCGACCTTCAACAGAAGGGAAATTTTGCCATAGTCTTATTTGTTCAGTAAGGTGCATTACGAGCGGGAGCGGTTTATTTGACCTGAAAGATTGTTGAAGCATCTTACACATCATGGGTGATGATGCTATATGGTGTTATGTCTTGCAGGCGAGCTGATAGTGGGCGCGGCGCAAAATGTGGTGTTGCTGGCGCCGCTCAGCGAGATGGACAGCGGCCGCTTCGGCTCGCTGTTCGTCACCAACTACAAGGTGTCGTTCGTGCCGCTCGAACATGCCGTTCACGATGTAAGTATAATAGGAACTTTCATGTTATGGTTGTTACATAAACATAGGAATCATGTTACTACGCAGAATCGTGTCATCTTTTTAAGAAATGAGAAACATGTAGGAATTGTGAAACGCGAACTCTGTTACTAATCTCCATCCTCAGTTTATGAAACATTTGGGTATATATTTTTTACAGGCATTTTTTTTTCTATCTATTCCCTGCATATGATATTGGAGAAAGTCAGAAAACTTTTATTTTAGGAATATCATATTGTGTTTTAGAAGACATAAACGTATGTGTGATTTGTTTAGAAAAATATGTACTAAAAATATAAAGCTAATAGTATAGAAATGGATATAACTTCAATTTCTAGTAAGTTCAGCAATGACACAATTTGGCCCATCATCGACACACTGGTTTTATACATCTGTTATTTAAATAGCGAACCGGCGAATTCTGCCCCGATAAAAAGATGTCAACTGTCTGGTATGCGTTTACGTCGATAGTGTTATCTTTAAGTCGCCTTTGAAATGAGATATTGTTTGTTGTGTATGTTTCGTGAACAAAAAAAATCCCGAGTTCATTAAGATTCATGCGTCACTGACGTTACGGTGAAACAGCAAGTCTCTAGGTAAATTTTGTAGTATGTGCGTAGACTACACTGTTTGTTGGCATTAAGAATAATATCGATTGAACAGAGAATATTTGTACTCGGACTGACGGTGATCCTTTTTAAGTTTTATTTACTTTGCAATACATGTTAGTTTTCTAATGTATTTCATTTGGTCAATTCTTGTATGCTGAATGTATAACTACTTCTTGTTATATTACAAAATTGAAATTTTACTTAATATGTTAGTTCCAATGTCTGCATTTTTATGACCATATCAAGGTCTCTAGACGAGGAACTCTTGAATTCTCCGATGGCATCGTTACTTATTTCTTTGCATTAAAAAACTGGTTTTTAATTTTTAAAACAATTAGTTTTGTCTTCAAAAGGAGAGTGAATAGGCTCTTTATTACCACATCGCCACTTACCATCAGGTGGCATAGTAGTCAAGCACTGACTTATCGTAGGTAAAAAAAAAAAAAGTTTACTGTTTACGTCCTATGTTTGGTTTGTTGATATGTATTTGTAACATTATATATTTTTTTAATCAGGAATGCGGACAAAAGAACCACTTGGTCGGTGTGTACGACGTGCCGCTGACGGGGGTGGGCGCGCTGTGGCTGACGGATGGCGGGGCCTCCAGGCGGCGCCGGCTGCAGCCTCGCGCTGACGTGCCCGCTAAACTGAAGGGGCTGCAGCTCGTGTGCAAGGTACCGCGGAATGAGACCGTTACGATTATGATTTCTAGTCGAAATATGGCTTCGGCCAAAGCAGCATCTTCAACTACATCTCTTTTAGTTTAGCCAATAATTTAAAATGTTGTGCGTATTGACATAGGCACTGGTAGAGGGAAATTTAATTATATAAATCGATCAATATTACCTCGTAATTATCTAACTAATACTGAATGTTCCTTTTACTGCTAATATCTTACTTTTTATCATATAACACTGTTTTAGTTTCAGCGGATTGATAAAACAAAATTCCAAGGCATTGATAACGTGTGTTTCAGAACATGAAAGTGTTGTCGTTCAACTTCACGAACTCACCAATCGGCAGCGGCAGGAAGGTGGCGATGGCGCTGCTGCACCACGCGTTCCCCAAGCGGCACGACCTGCTGTTCGCCTTCGAATACAGGGAGCCGTACTACCCCACGCTGCCCTCCGACATGAACATGTTCCAGCGGCCGGGGGACTGGAAGCGGGAGTTGGAGCGGTGCGAGTGTCCTCACTGGCGGATCACCTGCATCAACGGCACGTCGGACGCGTTCATGCTGACGGCCGGCGAGACGCTGATCGTGCCGAGCTCGGTGCTCGACTACAACCTGATGGAGGCCGCCCGCCACTTCAGGTCCGGCCGCGTGCCCATCTGGGTGTGGGGCCGGCCCGACGGCGCCGCGCTGCTGAGGAGCGGCGAGCTGCTCGCCACCGAGCAGTCTGCTACCGCTGAAAGCGTTCTATTGGAACAGGTGAATATTAATTACTAACGAATTGCGTAAATTGTGATCATTTTATTTTAATTTATAGATTTTATAGGTAGGTATTTATTGCAATGCAATGCAATTGCAAGATGTATGATAAATATTTGACTACAACTGAAATTTGATAAAGAACATGACAAGATAATAAGTGTAAGTGTGTTGAAAAATATATCTTTATAAATAAATGACTTTCAATATGAATATTTCTCTTCTCATTTCCAGATGGCAGTTATAATTAAATTATTATTATTTTACGATGTAAGAATATCATTGGGATTAGGAATTAAGGTTCAGGGGCCTCTAACAGGAAGATTTTCATGATGTCTGCTCGTCCAAAAACAAAGTGTGTTTATTATTCTTGTTGTGTATGTAATATGATTCACGCCGTTACTGTAGTCTCGATGTGAACATCCCTTCACGTGATGGGAAATGTCCGTACAAAATGCAAAAATCATGTATGGTCTTTACAATGAAATTCTTTATATTCCACCTCAAAAATATATGTACAATGTTAGGTCCGACGGTCGCACCCGAAGCTGACGCCGCCCTACGTAATCTACCTGTGCGGCAACCCGTTCGCGACCGGCAGCGCGCCCGCCCCCGCGCTACCCCCCCTCGCCAGCCTCCACGCCTCCTACAAGAAGCTGGCCGAGCTCTGCACGCCCACCACGCTTAGCAACTTTTGGGTAAGTACTGCACTGCTGTAGAACAGGCTGCACTGAAAACTAGCAGGTGTAGTATAGCCTCTCGATTGTCGTCTTGTTTCGTCTTATTTGTAATGTTTAATATGTCACTGACAAAGGTTTGAAAATTAACTGGTTCCGTGGACTTCAGGTATAATTTTTTATATATAATATTAAACAGTCGTGTAGAAGTGTCAGTTAATGGCAAGTGATCATCGTTACCCGTGGACTTTCTTTCTTTCTCAAGTGGAAGTGAAACTAAATATAGTAGTGCATAATAATATCAGTGATACCTTTACGAATTAAACGCTAACACACTCATACCCCCGCAGTAGGATTCCCTGTGTCGCGGGTGGCATGGACAACACAATAACACGTCA
>DWPA01001480.1:0-18476 GCA_018251375.1 Calpodes ethlius | reverse complement strand
ATGATGTTGTGCGCACTAACTTATAAAGAGCCTATTCACTCTTCTTTTGAAAACTCCCACATTATACTCAGGAGGGAACACCGACGCAGGCAAGCTATTCCATTCCTTCGCAGTGCGCATAAGGAACAACGCACTAACTTAAATCTAACACAAATAGTAACTTCTATAATCTAAATTATTATTAAATTAATTTGTCCTTTGTTTACCTTAAACGGTTATACATCATTGTCTTTAGTTGTAAGTTTGATTTGTATGTCAGGTGTTGTAACTACTAACGGACCTTAATAAAAAGATACATTCAATATTATTGCATAATAGTGAATGATATGTTGCATCAGTTTAGTTCTCGCTTTTAATTTATGTAATTTGAACTGTGTTTGGATGTCTGATGCAATTTCCAATTTTGTTATAAAAGTAAATTTACCTCTATATCACTAATATTATTATATTAATATATACAGAACGAGGTCACATAGGAAATAATCATCGTTGTCTGTGTTGTTGCTTTTTTCATAATAAATAATTATGATTATATTATTATTGGTATTGTTGTATTATATGGTATTAATTGGTATTGTTGTACTTGCCCGGTTTAGCTATGTTCACACACACACACACACACACTGACATATACACATACACACAGGACATTTATTTATACATCTATATTCCATTTCAGCTGGAGTTCCGCGGCGCCTTGGTGCAACAGCTGCGTGACGTCACCAAGAAGCTAGGTCTCACGCTGGCCACCTTGCATTCGGCGGTAGCCCAGCTGGACCTGTTCATGGACGCTCACAGACTGCGCGCAGACAGGCTAACTCATGTCGCGTTGGCTTGCTTGAGTCTTGCTGGTTAGTGGTTGACGTTACACTAGTTTCTTTTATGCCTTCTAAAAACTCAACGATGATGTTTGTACATGAACAGCAGTAAAACCAAAGACAATTTACCGTCAAAATAACACTGGTTCTCTGAAGTTGCTACTAAAATATGATCAATTTTATAGTTGATTATAAAACATTCTTTTAGCGCTGATTGTTGACTATGAATGTCCAACATAAGTGACATAAGGCATATGCACTTTCATGTATCCTTTATCTGTTGGGAGTTGGGGATTGGCTTGATTTTCAGTTGTTTTTTAATGCGATCAAATTTTGCAGTGTTTTACTTGTTATTAACTTCTAAATTAACTCTGATTCAAATTTACAGCAAAGAGTGAAGAGAACAAAAGCCGTGCGCCTACACTGAAGACGTTGTCAAAGATCAGCGGGGTCCAGCTGTGCGGGAAAACCTTCAGGCAGCTGGAGTGGATGGTGGGTCAGCACGTCCGGTGGAGACTGCTCGCTCCCACTCCGGTGACGTTCGCGGCTCTGCTGGCGCAGTACGTTGTCACCGACTGCGATCTGACTACCAGACATCCCAAGTTTGTGAGACGGTTCAAGCGGGATGGGGCTAAGCTGCTCGAGGCCTATTTGGATCTTACATTGTCCGGTTAGTTTAACAAAGTTATATTTTGTTTTATTACTCAGAGAAACACATGAGATAGTGTATATCTGTAACTAAAAATCATCAATAGTGAATACTTTAAAAATTAACTGTGTTAGTTTTTTTTTTTTATATTTCAAAGTGTATACTTCTGTAAAGGCTTGCCACCATGAGGGCTTTTGTCGTCTTTTATCGATATTCTGGTATGACCTACGGCGTTAAACTTGTGACAGCCATTAAACTAATTCATATTTAATTTATATGCAGATGTACGTCTGAAAGTGGTGGAGTGCGTTGACGTTGGCTGCGCGTGCGTGGCGTGCGCCCGCGCAGATTTGGGCCTGTGCGCGTGGCCGGGTTGGCTGGCGGCGGCGGCGGGCAGGAAGCCGACCAGTGTGGCGCCGATCGCCAGGCTGCTCCAGAGGTAAGCGCAATAGTTTGTAGTGTCTGAAGGAAATCTCTTTCCTAGTAGATTCCCACACGATATTTTGTATCGGAGACTATCGTGACGTCAATTAAAACTTTTGTTTTCTTAATATGCATCAATAATGAACTGTTATATTTCTTTGGCCAAATCCGAATTTAAAAATATATAACAACTAATTTTCTTTTTCTTTATAGAGTACTTCAATACTAGTTATCATTGCTATAGAGTAACAAAAATATTGTATTTATGTTCAAAAAAATATACATAAAATAAAATTATATGCTGGATATATATTTTATGTATATATGTATAGCACCAGCTAAATGTGAACTTCTCACTCACAAATATTATTTTTATACTCTCAGAAGCTATAATTCCAATTGTGTATACATTTCTAACATGTCCTGAACTTTTCACTCATGATGAATAAAAGGCCGAAAAGACGCTCCACACGGAGACAGGGAGTTGATTATCCCATTAGGTTGATATCCTTCCTGGAACCCTGGTTTTAAAAACGAAGCGAATTACTGATTTTAAAACCTCTGTCAAACTTCCCAAATGTGTTGCAATCGAAAATCACTTCTAATTTTCAAATTTCAGGATGATGCAAATCATGAAATCCCGTGACACAGTCGACTCTGAAGTGGATCAAGGGTACAGCAGTGCTCGAACGTCTCCCAATCTAACACCGTGTACTTCCCCGAGGCTTCATATATCACCTGCCTCGAGTACTTGCAGCACGTCTTCTAGAAGCTACTTGAACGTGGACACGTCCTATCGTCAACGTCCAGTCAGGTCAGAGCCGTACACTGTACTAGATTTAGACGTTACCAATCCCATCACCAATGTTGACCAAGATTATTACTCGTTACCGTCGGCTGTTGACATGTCGTGCCAGCGAGTGAACAACCCAGCTGACTATAGATTCTGTAGGTCCAATAGGTTAGTCGAAGCTAGTTTAGAGACGGTCCAACCGTCGACAAGTATGGCTGTGAAACGTGGTTTAGATACCAATATGGATATTGAGAGGAAGAGGTATCGGTTAGGGTCTCAAATGTCGCAGGTAGTGCTATGATCGTGGTTGTCTAGTCTAGCTGATCCGTGGTCTTGGATACGTTTGATTAGGTTACGGTTGATTGTTCGTTGGCCAGTGATATATTTGATATGAATATCTGATCGACGGGGGAGTAAGGGTTTTGGATTTGTGAATGTGTGCGTTTGGTCATATTCTTGAATAGTGAAATTTTAAAACTTATGCGAAGTTAGTCTAGAAGTCATCTATTGACATTTTACGAACCGAGTATACAGAACTACGAAGTGAATTAATTTTTCTCTTACTCTCATCTGAAGTGTATTTCTATTTCGCTACAGTTTAAAATTATGTACTTCCTACTACAAAATCTTTTTACAATTAGCCTAAATTCTTTGTGTTTTTCTCTTTTGATTATTTTACTTCTGGGTAGCATTACAGAGTAACAATTTGATCATTATTGAAATTGATCTTTTGCCCCAAAATATAAAGTTCAAATAAGCTTAATAAAAAAAATTAATTATGAACTTATAAATTAAGAATGTGGAGTTTTGTTAGCTGCCAATTAAAAAAAATATATATTGTCTCTCATATTGGTGCACTAGGATGTATGGAAGTGCCTTAGAATTATCACAGATACTATAATTGATAATTAAAAAAATCACTTAGTTATCTTGTTGATTTTTACTACCTTTTATTTCAAGAGCTCGAGTTAAGTGCCTCAAACTGCCTCAAAGTAGAATTACTAGTACAATGTTAGTTAAATGTGTATAAGATAGATGGCGCTGATTAAATATAAAAACAAAATGACGGTTGAAATTTAACAGGTTGGAAACAGATAAGTGTTTGAATTATTATTTTTAATGGCCGATGTCGATCAAAGATATTGAACTTTGTGTCTGTTGTTTTGTGGTTTGTATTTCATTGGCGCCCGTATATTTTTTCACATGAATGAAAGATTAAAAATATTTATATAATGGTAGTATCCTTGACCACGGATTTAATTTTGTTACCGAAAGTGCTCGATGAATGTATCGGTTCGCTCGACGTATCAGATAGAAGCTTAGTTTAAATAACGGCGAATTATACAGTACATGTATGCTTAAATTATAATAATTATAATTATATTTAACTAACGGGAAGGAATATAGTTGCCGTATAATAAGACAGGACTGTTCTTGGAGTAAGTTTTATGACCACTTAGTAGGCGTGCTGAATTAATGCAAGTATTTGTCTATACAAATATTTGCTATCTATAGCCCAATGTGATTGGGTCAAAATATCGGTATCTAGGCCATTAATATGGCGACTGCGAGGGCGGGAAAAACTTGACACTTGACAGACAGTAATGGCGGACAATTATAGCTTTTCGTGTAATTCTTTTATAAGTGTTACATCCGAATATGGAGGACGTTTAAATGAAATGTACCGAAAAAAAGTAATTTCGAATGACACTCTTTGACTTTTTTGGATTGACAGCTGACAGTAGACGTTTTAAATTAATATTCATTATATTCTTCCTACTCTGTGGTCATCGTAAGCCAATATACGGACGTTCTCAATTATCTATTCATAAATAATCCCTTGATAAGTGATCTAGTAAAGTAATAACTACTAACACTACATTATTGTGACAGTTTGACAGTTATAAGGTAACTTAATCGAGAATTATGGATAGATAGAGTAGTGAGAACGGGCGTTAGAGGTATTACATAGTGTAATGGGTGATGATAGTACCAAAATATTATATTTTTACTATTGGCAACTTTATTCGCTCTCTTAAAAATATAGCGTTGTAATTTAAGGCCGTATATTTCAATTGAACACTATAGGTCGGGCTAATGCTGAATCTGAAGTGATACGCCTACAAACTTTTTATTTAAAATGTTCATTCGTGCCATTAAATGGCGTCGTTTTGTTCTAGAAGTTCAACGAAGGTTCCTAGCAAAGTTCTGCCTACTGAATAAAATATTTACGTTAATCTATGGTTTGTTTGTCTTTGAGATATATCTCAAAATAATCATAATTGAAAGAGAGTTTGCCCAGCAATTATGGAAACGGAGAGAGCGAAAATCATATTTAATAGTCGTATTGCAATTCTCACTTGTCGGCCTAAAAAATATATTAAAGTGGAACTATATTTAAATAATATATTTAGCTATTCATTAATTATCTTTAAACCATAATTATCATATCGCGATAGACTCACCAAAGACAATTTTAATGTCATTTTTTTTTCAATAATTCTGTAAAATATCTGCAAGTTATAAACTTCATCAATCATCATACAAAACTAATCAATTGTATTCAAAACGGTTTATCATACAAACCATATGTGTTTATGTACAAAATATATCTATATTTGTATTAATATATGTATTAACTGGGTGTGTCATGAAGGCAAACTGCCATAGATCAACCACATTGAATAATACTCTGGTTTATATTTTGGCGTATTACTTTAAATACACTTTATACTTGTAAAGTTTTAAACTGTGATATTGCTCGGATGTTTAGTGTGTGGTACATTATTGAACAATGAAACAGAACAGATAAATTATAACATGTCTTGGAAATGTACATTCGTAATTTAAAAAAAAGTAAATTTGTATGCAGCCAGCATTTTTTATAATCTTTTTTTTACAAATATTATACCGAATCTGGTTTTTTTAATAGGTATGATATGTATGTTTGAATTATTACACCATCATATTAAACTAGCTATTTAATCATCAAGTATCAGGAATAAGACAAGAAACAAACATAAAAACTGACTTTTCCATACAAATAATCGAATAAAAACCATTCTATAATATACAAGTTTGATTGTTCTATTTAAAATCAACATTGTTTGATTGTTCAGTTATCCACCACAAATTGGAATGTACGGGCCATTAGTTTAATTAGCATATTATCAATACCACAGCTTCGCCTGTAATAATATGTAACTTATTGAAAGACTCCATTCGATATTGTTAACCTCACTTAGAATGTTTTATACGACACCTGTAATATGTCGATGTTAGATAGTTTTTAATTAATTGGTCGGTGCCACAACCTTGGATAGAAATACCGAAGAATATTATAAATGAATGAATGTAAGAAACAAACAAGGAATAAGGAACTAGTCTCTTCTTGTACCTCGGAGACTTGTATCTTACCTTTGAACTTGAGTATGCACTTTCTTGGCAAAACAATTCAAATAGATACATCCCATTAGGTTGTGGAACCGACATTCTATAGTCCAAAGTTCACGCAAAGACATTAAATACATGTCAAATTGCATTTTATACTGAAAGTAATATAATTATTAGAAATTATGTATAAATGTCGATGCGTGTACTCAGCCTAAGAAATGATAGGTCGAGTATTGATATTAAACATTTAAAATGTAACTGTTTTGCGAATTCATTTACTGATTTGGTCACCAGTTCTTTGACAAGCATAGATAAAATATAACGTTGCAGAAACGCAGTGATTCAGTTAACTCACATAATATTAAATGAATAACATTCCACTGTGAGATTATTATAACTACGATCTAATAAAATTACTTGCATCACTCATAACAACTTATTAATGTCATCGCGGAATTAGCTGTGGGTTTAATCTGTGAGGTTTGAAATATGAAATCCAAAAAAAAAAGTTATGAATTCGAAAACGTCAGAGAAGAGTGACAGATGTCATTAATCTGTCACTAATGTCATCCACATTTTGTAGTTATCGCAATAAAATGTTACATACTTTAAGTACCCACATTATTTGTAGTTAATGATTATCATTTAAATACAGATAAAAAATATGATTACTCACGGAATCTATTAAAATGTCGTGGAAATAGTTACATTTTATTTGTTTAATTAAATGATTGTTAAAGCAATTATAATATGACTTGTATCCTAATTATTTACTGTAATTATTGTTAGTTACGTATATTTTTAGTTTTTTTTTCTTGTTAAATATTAAGGTGGCCTAAAATATTTATTGATCCAGTTCAATTTTAAATACTCTATTTAAAATTCTGATATGTTTTGAATCTACCTCACTACTACTATTCGATCTTTTTTTTGTTTAAAAATGATTGTATAGTGTGTATATATGAAAATAGACGAAACTTACCGTCTTTTTAATTAAAAAATATTTTTTAACTATTCGTTGTTGATTTTATTGTCACCTTAATATTAAAACATATTAGTTTAATTTTTTATACTCCTTAGAAGCAGCTTATTAATTAGGACGAATTAAAACTGGTATCATTGATACATACTTTTTTTTTCAAATACTGTTAAATGACAGTGGTTGTGATTTAAAATGTTTCAAATTGTTTTTCGGAACGTTAATGGTTCAGTATTTTTTTTTTGTACTTTTTTTGTTTTCACAAATTGTTAACGAGACGTTGGATTGTTTCTTCCGAAATTTGTGTTTATTAGACAGTGTTGCAATACGTAAATATCCTTTTTTTTAACTTTTGTAATTAATTCATGTAAAAGAATACATACTGTATACTAACGTGTATATTAGTATTATATAGTTTTATAGACGTCAGCGCTACCGGAACGTACTTATCCTATTCATATGGACAAAATAATTTTAAATAAAGAATTCTAACGTCTCCAGTGTCAATTAACTTTTTGTTTTTATTTATTTATTCTGTTTCCGAATTTGTCAAAAGCGGGTTTTATTGTTGCGTTAATATCGTATGTTTATTTTTAAATAAAACTGCCAACACTTAATATAGTTGTTTGAATTGTAACTTACCTGATTGTTCTGTTTATACTCGCAAATGGGCGAACCACAACACAAAAACAATCAGAAAAGCGCGGCAATATTTTTTATAGAGTTGCTACGATACCCTATCAGTGTTGCCCTATATACCGTGCTTCTCAAATGTTGACATTAACCATTTAAATTACAAATATGAAAGGAAATCCAACCAGTGATTTTGATGATCTATTGTCTGAAATTATCACTAATAGTTAAAAATTGCCGTATTGTGGTTAATTAGACCCTGATCACACACTGTCTAAATAGAAGTCGGCCCTGCTTGATGGTTGGTAGGGCTTCGCGTAAGGATTATATTATCAAATATTTATTATTAAGTCTTTAACACCTTTCTATGAAGACTGTTTGACCAGCTACAACTTGTTGAGGTCCGTGAGGCTGTACTTTATTTTTTCCTTTCTCACTGACTACTCGCCTATTTTACTCATTGCTCATATATTTATACGTCCAAAAGTAGTAACGAGATCATCTAAAGATATTTTTGTTTCTTAAATAAAATAATACTGAAGATATTGGTACTTATGCTTTTGGGGCACACTGAACTTGTACATAAGTTCACACACTTCTGTGGATCAATAAATGAACCAAGGCATTGCTTATCCGAGGTCACCAAGTAACATTTTGACTGAACGTTCTTATTCTTTGTGATTTCGACGGTATTATAAATATTAATTTAAATGTGGCGGTATTCTTAACTTATTTATATATATGTGTTTTTATGTAAAAACGGTGGAACCGATATATGGTAGCTGACATACAATTATACGTTCCATCTAATGGTAAGCTTCCACCGTTCAAATCGCCATCAGTAACTACACGCGTCGTTTATTTGACACCGGCCGTAAGACCCGAAGGTTTGCTTATTATATAATATCCGTCTTCCTGATCAGCTAGCACAAAATTTCGAGAGTTCTTTTATGGTTTGATGTTTTACCTGCAATATGGGCAATCAATCAACAAGCGAATAATTCGTTTTCATCTTTGCCGGCAAGGTCAGTGATAACTTTCACCTTTCCCTTCAAGTGAGTTTTCTCGTCTGTCAACATTTGCAGGTCATCTTTTCATCCAGTCCTTGGATATCTGACACTGAATACACAATAGGTTTATTAATTTTTGAGATAGAAATAATTTTTCGATCGTATCTTGTTCATTATTAAGGTCAAGTGTTGTTTGCTTTTGTACCAACTGACAAAAATGTATTTTATTTTAAAGAACATAGAGATACATTTTGCTTGGATTTCTTTTTGTATAGAATTTTACTGAAGTGGACTGAAGAGCTATTGATGGGCTTTGAAGTAGATGTAAGCACTCTTGAGATAGCTAGATACGCCTCGGCAAATACAAACTTTTTGTCGGAACTTATTATAGTTAAAACATTGACCAAAATATATATTTTGTGTAACTACATGGGCGTATACAGTTTTTGGTCCAAGGAGGGTGAATCGAATTTTTTGGCCCCGGCCCATTTTTTTTTCGTCTAATTGGGGCAAATGCATAGTAAACAAGAACTTTTAAAAATAAAAGTAGCTACTATTGGAGAATATATAATTATCAGAAAATACGAATTAACCCCTCAGTACAACCGTGTTTGAATACAATGAGTCAAAGCATAGCCTAAATGAATTATCGGGAGACCAGAATGCCCTCGAATAACTGATTTTTTATGAATTTACCATTATTAGACTACATCACGTTGGGTTAAATTTCAATGTATAAGCAGTTTTGATTGCATTATAAAATTAGTTACTATTTTTAATAAATAAATCTTATTGATGATATTTTAATCACAATAAATGAAAAAGAGGTCATTGCAAATGAGGTATGTACGTTTTATATCCATGAGCCATAGGCCCAGAACATTTTTTTCAAGATCCAAGTTATCTGTTACATCTGTCGGATGTTTTTTTTTACTTTTTTATGTTTTTTTATGATTAAATACTTACACCTTTATCAAACTAAGATCGGTAGTTATAGTAAGTAAGTAGAGTTTGTGTGTAATAATATAAATATATATTAAAGAGCGTCATTTCTTATAATCCAATTACCTAATTTAAAGAAACTTAAATATTAAAATTAATTAAGAATAATGGGTAAGTACTTAGACTTAAAAACCTTCGTTGTGCACATTCTCGACGAAAATAAACTATGAATCTCAATCGTTATTTTGTCGTATGTAAGTTACTATCTATTAAAGTCGGTAATTATTATCTGGTAATGCATTCGGTATAAAATTATATATTCGAGTTTAAAGTGTAAGTATGACCTATAATATGAGCCCAAGTTCTAAAGTGGTAATGGTGAATGACAGCTGCAACAGCATTCAAGGAAAATAAAACTTTATTTTGATACTAAAATAAAATTTATTGGATAGGTACTCTTATATATGCACACAATAATGTTAAGCTGCGGGAGTTACTAAAGAAAAATATATTAGATTCTATTATAATTTCCATAATAATTACAATTCCTTCTGTAAATTGGTTAGTTTTATAGAAACATTGAATATTAGTTGTTCACGATGATATGTTTCTAATGAGAAGTATAAGTAAAATATTTATTTTATAGTTAGATTGGTACTGTATGCACTGAAAACTTGCTAAAACCTATTGCTATGAATTGGTATAACACCACAAAATATCGGTATTTACAATATTGTATTACTTATTAGTATCGGCTTTCTTAAATTGTATTTGTGCCAATTGTAAAGGATCCACACGTTTGAACATCTGATAGGAATGTTAAGCCAGGCGGTAGACCGAGGTGTCGTCGGGAGACAAGGTCGGCAGACGGGGAGGTCTGCGTGGAGGGCGTCGGCGACGGCGAGGTCTACATTCGCAGTGTAAAGCGCATAGTCCTATTCCAGCGCATCCCGAAAGGAATAGGGGTAATGCCAGGGTCCTCGTCACCATAGCCACTTGTTCTCCTCTCGACCAACGCGGCACCACGACAGCTGTATCAGCTCGTGACCAATAACAGGGGTACTTCGCTCCGACGTAGCCGTAACTGGTCGTAAAGTTTTCGCAGTCCACCGCAGGAGGATATCCACAGCCTTTGATATTGACATAGAGCACAGCAGGACGCCAGTCTTCCGCCTGAGATTTGTATTTGACATGGAGTTGGATACATTTATATGCGTCGCTGGTACAGCCTTCACGACAGGAAGCCCACGTACAGTTGTCTAAGCCCAACCTATCGTCGCGTCGTTCGGTTACGCACTCTGCTGGTGTTGGGTCGAAGTCGGCGGCCAAGGCGCTTAGAGCTGGATCTGCATATAATGGCACGAGGAAGAGAAGAGCTGAACTGCCACCGCCGAGGATTGCTGCTAGCATAATAGTTATGTAGCGGGTTAACTTTGCACGCGTCTCGCCTCTGCGACGAGACGGTCGCACGACCAGGCGCTCCGAGCTACCGCCTTTCATTTTGTTAGCACTGCGTCAACCCATGCTGGATTAAAAGCCTTGTACCGAATAACAATGTCCGTAAGAATATTTAAGCATGCGCCGAGTTCAGACATGCGCACTGTAGTTACGCTAATTCAGTAAAATTTAATACGCATATTTGCTTTCCGACTATATGTAGGTACTTATTATGATGACTTGTTCATTATAATGTACCTACTTAGCCTGCTTATGATTTTAATGATAATTATGAATGATCATTAACAATGTAGGAATAAAATATCTATTACAATATCATATCATTCATATAGATAAAGATTTTCTCGTCCATAATCTTATTATAATAAAATTTTGCACAGTGCCATCTAGTTTATAGTCTAGTTATTAAAGTATAGGGAGCGGGCAATGAATATGCGCGCTTTTTAGGGGTATAAATAATTGACAGTTCAATATGGGGTTGAACGGGTTGAACCTACTGAAAGTCGATGTGTAAACGTGTATCTTAAACGAAAACTAATCAAATATTTGTAAAGTATGCAGAAAAAACAATCTTCAAATGTACAGTACAATGGGAAATATTATATATCTAGATAATCTTAGTATCTCTACCTAGTCTGTGGTAGACTCTAATATTCTGTGCTGTGATTTCATGATTTGTCTGTGGTCAATATTAAAAATGGCAGCTATAGTGCTTATATGATAATAATTTTGACTTGTAAACTCACGTGTTGTTTTATCGTTACATGATTGCATCTCATAACATAACCAAAAGATTAGGACTTGGCGTAAAAGCGTAAATAATTAATTGTAGGTATGTCAGTCAGATTATTTAATTTATTAGTAAGTTCAGTGAGACAAAATCTTCCGAAATATCCCCTCATAAAGCCAGGTAGATATATTTGTTATTATCAATATAATCACGTAATTATTGCGTTTATACATATGAATTTAGGCGTAAAGTTTCCTTCAGCAAAGCCATGACAATGTAACACCCATACTTATAATGTTTTGAATGTCCCGTTTTTATGTTTAGGTTACCATATTTTAGCTTAAAAAAATAAAAATATTTGTTAAAGATATACGAACTAGATCAATAAACGCTATGGAGGTAATAACGGAAACCGTAGAAGAAAACAATCCTGATTTAGTAAAAGGAAAAGTGTTAACGCGTTACAAGAAACGATTTATGAAACGACAATGGGAAGAAACAACCGGTGACAAGAAAGAGAACGGGGAGTCAGATGAGAAGAAAGTTTGTGATAAACCTTTCGAGAGGATTAAGAGGAAAAAAATGGCAATGTTATTAGGTTATAGTGGTGTTGACTACTATGGTATGCAAAGGTAAGGCGAAATCAGTTTTCTTTTATTAATTTTATTCACGTAAATAGCCGATAAACTACCTGATGGCATGTAATCAACATCACCCTTGGTCATGAGACATCAACACAACCCATAACCATATCATAACTGCCTCACCACTGGGTCTGGGTATCCTCACACAGTGTGAGAGATACATGCCATAGTCCACTATGCTGGCCAAGTGCGGATTGGCAGACTTCACCCTTGACTTCACCATTGACACACCTTCGACAACATTATGGAGAACTCTCAGGTGTGCAGGTTTCCTCACAATGTTTTCCTTCACTGAAGCAAGTGATAATTAACTCGCAAAACACACAGAGCTTTTTAAAATTAAAGCTATGTGTAGGATTCGAACTCGCGCCCACACATTCAGGGAACTAATGTTCGAATCACTAGTACATTCTATGCACTAATATGTACCAAAAACAAATAATAATTACAAAGTCCATGGGATGCAGTTGCCTCTTTCTGCCCTCCTTTTTCTTATTATTGACACATTCGCTAGGAATATACATATATAAATCTCTACGAGGCAGATTTATTAAGCTAAAGGTAAAAAGTTGTAGCCCAATGTTCATTTCCATGTTTTGAAATTATAAACATAAGAATTCCATATTCAGAAATCCTGGTGTACCCACTATAGAAGAAGACCTGTTGAAAGCGTTGAAAGAAGCCAAATATATTACTGAAGAAGACTTTGTCAACCAACAGAATGCTCAGTTTCAGAGGAGTTCACGGACGGACAAGGGTGTATCAGCTGCAAGGCAGGTGGTGTCCCTTAAGCTACGTTAGTATCCATACTATTATAAATGCAAACATGTGTTTATTTGTTTGTTCTTTTATCACAGTGCAATGAAGTGTCACTATTGTATGATTTTTGGCTTGTAGTTAATGGGGAGGACAATGAGTATTATAGGCTACTTTTTACTGTCAATAAATATCACATCTCTGTGCATTATGATGTATATTTTAACCAATTCAAGCAAGTGTCTAACAACAAAGGGTTGTATAGTAGTTACTAGTTAGTGGTAGGAAAGAATTGACAACCATTTTATTGCCGTTCTTTTCTCACAGGTCAAGCTGCAGCCAAAATCTAGTTGTTATATAATATACTGCTATTATGCTTTACAGTTGAGCTTCAGTTTTAACTTAGTTAACCATATGTTTTTACAATCAATTTAAATTCTTATGAATCCTCCATTAAAGGTTATGGTTTTTGCCTATCTTGCTTAACAAGTAAAGTTTATCATCAGATTTGAGACCAATTCACCATCAAGTAAAATTTAAGTCAAGCAACTTATAAAAAAACGGCAATAAAATTATATATGTTATTGTTATAATACTTTTACATTGGTTCAATTTTTGATAATAATCCAATCTTTTCTCTTTGATCAACATTTTTCTTTCCATTATTTTTTCAAACACTAAAATTGTATTTTGATATTTTTTTATAGTAAGTTAAAACTATTCATTTTTTTAGCTCATTAATTTCAGTGTCTACACCTTCAATATCGACACCACCAATATTACTGTAAAATGGATATTTTCATTCTAGCTCTGGAAATAAACATAGATGAAATAAATCAAAGACTACCTGAATGCATAAGGGTATTTGGGGTAAAGAGGGTAACAAATCGGTTTAACTCAAAATCCAAGTGTAATGCAAGGACGTACAGTTACACCCTACCAACTTATACGTTTGAGCCAAGTGCAGACGATGAAGTTAAAAGGAAATCTTATAGGATAACTGCAGAAAAGATGGGAAAAGTGAATGAGGTACTGTCTTATTACAAGGGTACTAAGAGCTACCATAATTTCACAGAGAAGAAGTAAGTTAATGCAATAATTAATTTATTTGGTAATTTATAATTATTCTTTTGTGTGTAAAGTATTTTAAATGAAATAAGCTATGTTGAATTATATTGTCAGTACAAAAGTCAATTAGCCAGTGTCATTTTGCAAGTTTTGACATAAATATATGATATCTCTTTTACAGGTAAAAAATACATTCATTTGTTTAATTGTGTCTATAGAAGGTCATCAATAGTATACAAATTCATTGACTTAAATTGATGTTAATAAATCCCTGATTTACAACAATACTTTCTTTATTAAAATTATTCTCCTCAACAATTTGACATTTGCAAATCGGCCAGTTGATTTTTGTAAAGATGATATATGATCTTTTGCTTATGTACATTTGAATGAAACACCACATGCAGTCTTATTTTCTAATAATAAAACTAGAGGCCTAAAAGTGTATGTTATCTGTACAATGTTTTTTGAAAAAAATATTTCATTATTAATAATAATCATTAGTGGATACTAAATTACTTACAGTTCCAATTAAATTTATGACATTACATTACTTTTTTTTCGTACTAAGTCATAGTTAAAACAGGCATATTGGTCTATGTGAAATATATAAATTATATAAAATTTTTCTTAGAGTAATAAAATAAATAAGTAAATAATAAATGCTAACACACTCATACCCCCGCAGTAGTATTACCTGTATCGAGGGCGGCATGGGCAACTCAAATAACATGTCACTAACACCCATGACCCGAGATCAAATATTTATCTGTCACAAATATCTTACCCGGCCGGGAATCGAACCCAGAACCCCTCGTTTCGCAGGCAGGGTCACTACCAACTGGTCTACGGGGGCATCAAATTGTCGGGTATCTATCATCTGGAAACAAATGAAAAGAATTACTTGAGTTTTGGCTTGTAACTAATTTAAGATATCACTGGATGGGGCCTAAGCTCACTCCCCCTGTTTTTATTGTTCAAATCAGTAATAATTTATTTTTACATTACAGACACTACCAAGACCCATCAGCGTCCAGGTACATGATGAGTTTTGCCCTGGATAAAGTGTTTGTCACCTGCGAAATGGAGTTTGCTGTTTTATTAGTCAAGGTGATTTTACATTTTCCTTTTATACCTAAGTTGCTAGTTCTCATTCCCTATCCGTAGCTTCCCTGCAGCTAATTATCTTCCTTCATATTGATTTATTTATTAAATGCCAAGGATGTTGAAGTAACGTTAGTATTGTAAAAATTTAAAATGTATAGGTAAATTTTCTCACTTGATAGAAGTACTGTCTGGTTGATGTTGTGGTGGTTATTAGTTATAAACGCTATAAACGCTTACGCAATCACACCCCCGCAGTAGGATTTCCTGTGTCGCAGGCGGCATGGACAACACAAATAACACATCACTAACACCCATGACCCAAGAACTAATATTTATCTGTCACTTATGTCACTAGTGACCTTGCCTGCGAAGCGAGGGGTTCTGGGTTCGATTCCCGGCCGGGGTAGATGTTTTTGGGTCATGGGTGTTAGTGACGTGTTGTGTTGTACATGCCGCACGCGACACAGGGAATCCTACTGCGGGGGTATGAGTATGAAAGCGTTTATTTATTTTTATAACTTTGTCAAACTGTTTACCTTAAACAATGGATACATAATGGTTAGTCATTGCTATTATCTATGATCTTTTGAATATTGTTTGTATTATTCATCCTCAGCAATAAATAAAGTGGGCAGTCCCCAGTTATATGGCCCTTGCAACTAAATCTTTAAAATTTGTTCATGCTTGGTTTTTACAAGCGATGTGGTAGTTAATTATCAGATAAAATACAGTATCACACTTGAGTGCCGTTGAAATTGAGTAGTAGGTACAAAGGTAGTGACCAATCTGATGGACTAGCCGTTATACCTTGTCCATTGCTATGTCCCTACTACACAATTTTTCAATTGACACTTGCTGTCAGGAAACATGGCAATGACATTTTCTGCAAAA
Source organism: Calpodes ethlius (assembly GCA_018251375.1). Taxonomy (NCBI): domain Eukaryota; kingdom Metazoa; phylum Arthropoda; class Insecta; order Lepidoptera; family Hesperiidae; genus Calpodes; species Calpodes ethlius. The sequence continues at coordinate 2,182 of DWPA01001480.1, read as the reverse complement.
AAATAATGTAATTTGCCAGACTTTGTTGGACTGGGAGCATGAACAGAAAATAATTTATTTAGACGGCCAGCAAGGTTCATGAAGTGCAGGATAGGTTTTCTTTGACATCTACAATAATATAAAATCATTAGAAGCAGCCCATCCAAGCATGTATTTATCTATCACATAAACCGGTTAGGCTTGATCCCTTGTATCATGTACTTTGAAATTGATAGACTTTGAAACTAAGCAAGTAAATATTGGCTACAGGTATTGGTGTTAAATAATTTAGAAATTTACAGGGACAAAGCTTCATGCTGCATCAAATAAGAAAGATGGTTGGACTGATGGTGGCTGTGGTTCGTGGGCATACTGATATGTCCATAATGGATAAAGTCTTTGGCAAAGAGAAGGTGATGATACCAACTATTCCTGGTTTGGGATTGGTGCTTGATAAGGTATGTCATGAAATTCAGTTTACATAATGAGGTAATTATCAGGATTTTTTTTTCATTCATGAAACTTAACTTGTAATAGGTACATTACGAGAGATACGACGCGAAATTTAAAAGCAGTCATGACAGTCTAACTTGGGAGGAGGCTGAGGAAGCTATTGAAAAGTTCAAGCATGATCAAATTTACCCAAACATTGTCAAAGGCGAAATCGAGGGTAACTCGATGGGTCTTTGGCTAGAAAAGTTACAAAGACATGTGTACGAGCCCTCTGATGCGGTTCCGGATGAGAAGGAGGAGATATCGGCTGGTGGAGACGATGATGACGATGACGATGTTGATAAGCGTGATGAGAAAGACGATGATGAAGCTGAAGCAGTTAATGAAGTAATTGTAAAAGATGTTGGTGTCAAAGAAGCTGAAGTGAAAAGTGAGACTGAAAGTGTTGTGAAAGAAGATACGTTAAGTAAAAGTGATGCAGTTGAAGAGAGTAAGGATGTTGATAATGATGTGAAAAAGAGTGATAGTGGTATTCAATGATTGAGCTAATTGTTATAATTATGTTAATTATAAGTTGAGTAAATTTGGCATAGCCATATTGTTGTTTTTTTTAAGACCATAATATTGTGACGTGATATTTATCAGATTGACATGATTTTTAATGTGAGTAGCTGACGAACGAGCCGCTAAGTCTGATGGTAAGGTCATTGTCGCTTATGAGTTGCACCAAATGCAACGGTTAGAAAGAAGAGGATAGAAAGATAGTATTGGTTCAAGCTTTCAGCTGGAATCGACGAGTGGTATAGCAGCTGACTTTAATCAGGAACTTTCAGGAACAAAAATATAGTATTACCAGTATCTTAATAATAATATCGAGGCCGAAAAACAATCTTGCTGTAAGTAGTCAAATAGCAACTTTTCACTAGAGCCAAAAAACTTGTAAAATTTCAGAATATATCTATAACTTTTGACTCATCCATGCTATGTATCTATCTATCAGCCTTTAAAGGTCCACTGCTGGACATTGGCCTCCCCTAATTTGCGGCACTCAGACCGATCGTGAGCCTTCTGAATCTAGCGAATACTCGCTGTCTTCTTCGATAAACTTAAAGAAATAGAATTCCCCGTTTCCATTGACATGTCGCCTGGATATAATTTAAATATTCCCGTTGTCTTTCAAACAAAAACAAGATGCTCTCGGCTGCCAGTCCCGCCTTTTTACCGTAGCAGATATCCACAAGATGGCTTTCGTCGCTACGACTATTGTTGCCAACTCATAAAAACAAACAAACATTAAATATTAACTTAAGCTTTCTTCTTTCTAAATTCAAATCGGCGATCTGAAATTATCCAAAACAAATGCACAAGGACATAAAAAAATAAAAAATCGTTATTTGAGCGGTACGCGTTACTAATATATCCCACTAATAGTTTATCTCAAATACATATCATGTATAGATACCGGTTATTTCCAGTTTTATTACATGTATAATTATTTGGATTTAGCGCACAGGTATACCTTGTCCGTAAGGGAAATGCAGTAGTAGCTACTCTATACAAATATATAGAATAAAATTATGGCGACACGTAGACACGTATTGTCTGCATACCATTAAGTCTTACTGACTTATCTATCGGACTTTGAAGGTCCACTACTGGACATAGGCCTCCTCAAATTTGCACCATTCAGACCGCGAATCATCTGAATTCAGCCAATACTCGCTGTCTTCTTCAGATCGTCAGTCCATCT
>DWPA01001479.1:0-18480 GCA_018251375.1 Calpodes ethlius | reverse complement strand
CTGTTAATATAATAAAACATTTCATAACTTAACTAGATAGTTATTATTATATTTTTCAAATTAAAACGTTATTTAATTAAAAATTTATATATATATCTGTAAAAAAAAACTTAAGTACCTTTTTTACAGATATACTTTAAAAGATTTAATGAAATTCACTTTAAAACAACGCAATAAGACTTTCTAACATTGTAACTATTAAACACTTAATTTATAGACGGAAGATACATTACTGAAACGGTACAATGAATAGTCCGAAAGATCACCGCCGGAATCTAGACATAACGGCGATGACACGCGTGTTGCCAGATAATCCTCGTAAGTAATATAAACATTCCGCACTCAACCAACGCCCGCCGCTGAAGCGACAGCTCGCACTTGTCCTAATAGGATTATATCCACATCTCGCCCATGGCGGCTAATCTCGAGTAATACCAAAAACAAAACCGAGGGAGCCCAGCAGAAGTATTTATTTCATGACCTAAGTCCCATTTCCATATGCATGAGTAGTACGGATAGTTCGTACCTATCTGTTACCCTAATTGCAACTTAAGCTCTATCCAGCGGGAATACAGCTTGTTTTCGTCTGGTGTAGCCCCAAGAGCCCATTTGACTAGCGCACATTAGTAAAAGTTCTCGGGCTTTGGATGTAGGGCGACCACGTTGGCTGTATTGAAGAAATGCGGTTCGTTTAAACGTGAAGGACTCAATATGTTGTTATAAATATTGTTTCCCAATGTTTTCTATAACAAAACATAATTGTTTTAAAAATTCAACATCATTTATTAATTTGAAGGGTTTATTATCCAGATAGATCAATTCAAAATCATATATCATAGATAAAATTGTAATTTAGGGATTTTTTAAAAATCAAAATGACTGCTTGACTGCATTTTTCCAACCAAATCCAAACTATAAAATATAAAAAAAACTTAATGATGTAACACACATTGATAACTTTAGTTTCTAGATCATTAATTCACAAAAGCGACGCACTGTATCGTCTCGTCTGTCATTAATCCTGCACGTAGAAGCAGGTTTAAAGTTACTTCGATACTGCGATATAGAAGTACTAACTTCTGACAATGTTACAAAAATAATATTTCGTTTCATACTTACTACAGCTAATGTAAATTTGTGTTACAAAAAAGTCACTGTTCATTTACATAACAATGGGTTTTTGTGTGTATTCAATGTGGTTACAACTAATGACGTATCGTTCAAAAATACTAAGGAGATAATGCTACCAATTTTCAATTAACAACACATCACTTAAAGTTTTAAAGTTAAAGTTTGGCCTATATAACTTTGTCGGATTTTAAAAAGATTTTCAACTGGAGAAGAAATAGTGGAGTTTCCCAGTGTTTACGCTAGCATGGTGTCCCTTCTTCTCACTATCTGAAATAAAATATTTATAGAGAAAAGAGCAGTTTTTCTCTTTGATTCAGTGGTTTTATTGGTTCGGCCGTTCCGCGGAAATAAATGTGTTAGGGTGGTAAACATAAATAAAATTAGTGGCAATGGATGAACCGGGAGTGGTTTGGCCGTCATATCACTAAACAAGGGTGATGTGTAAGTTCGGAAAATGGAGATAGTCACGTTTTGACTACTTACACCCGAGGGACTGATTAGTGGGCGATGTTTTACGATGTAGGTATATCTTTTTTAAACAAAATATCATTTTGGTTCTGCGTCAATTTTGCTTGGGGATTAAATACTAATAATTTCAAGATAATTTCCCTCTTCTTAACCTTTCCTCTCTTTTTGATGAATCTGATGTCCATGGGCACGGTATACTTACCAACAAGTGGATTATTAGACCGTTTATTAACTATTTACATAAAAATATATAGTACGATAATAATATCATCATCCATCCTTCATCATCGTTCAGCCTTTGAAGGTTAACTGCTGGACTTAGACCCTAGTTTGCGCAAAACAGTCCGGTCTTGTGCCTTCTCAATGCAGCAGATGCAAGCTGTCTTGTCCACGTCGTCATTCTACCTGGAATTATAATTATAATCATCGGAAATTGTAATCTACCTCCGTAGTTGAGTGCCTAGCCTAGCCTATACTAAGAACCCAGCTGTTTAACGCTATGCGACCGTTTGAACACGAAGTAGGCACCCTCAGAAACACGTTCGTCTAACACCTTAATCGCTGTTAAATTAAGGCCTCCAAATACTCAAGTAACCCTGCAGTGCACACGCGACGACGCCGGCACGCGACAAGCCCCACATCATGTTACAATTTACTAAAATATTATATTTTGGCGCAACATGCTACCACATAGCCAGCATTGCCGCCCACTCGTAACACGTCACGTAAATTTTTAATAACTAATATTTGTTCATGCCGAGTTTGTTAAAACACTGTTTACTAAATAATTTGAGTTACGAGTAACTTTAATTGTGAATTCGATTAATGTCGCGAGTTAATTTTATATGCTTACACAGTCACGCCTCTGTTGTTCTAGTTTTAAAATTTACATACACAAATCATACAAACACTTTTAACCTGATAACCAATAGTTACATTAATGTTTGATTTAATCGCAATGGAACCCAAAACTCCAGCGCAGGCAGAGTAACGACTAACCCGATGTATATTTTCACTAAAAATATCACATTGGTGAGTGTGACTACTGAGTGTGACTGTTGAGTGACGATTAAAATATTTGACACTACCGGGCGTCGAACTTAGGATTTCACTAGATTTTATGATCCTGTAAAGGAAACTTCACAAACGCTGATAAAGCTGAAGCAATTCCCCTGGCTAATCGTCCAGTTCTGAACTATAAATTCGGAATATAGATACTAATATTATAATTTCGAAAGTGTGTTTGTTTATTTGTCCTTCTTTCACAGCATAATGGAGCGTCGCAATGATTTTTAGTCTGTAGATAGAAGGGAGGACGACGAGTACTATAGGCTTGTTACCTCAAAAGAAAATCTCATTTTTGTGGAAAAATCCATTACGATCTATTTTAAGCCAAATTAAAGTAAGTGTTTAACATAGCGTTGCCTGGCAACCATTGATAGAAAAAAATGACAATCTTTTTATTGCAATTCTTTTTAACTGAGCCGCGAACATCTACTATATAATATATACGTCCAAAAGAAATGACTGCGTTGCTTCAATATCAATAAAGATAAAAAATTCACGCCATTTATTATGTAGAAGTGTCTCGATTACACGGTTCCCTTTGATTTACGAGTGAGAGTAGGTACTGGTCTCGTAGGTGACTCAGGGTGATCCTTGCCAAAACTCACAGACGGCTGATGCTGTTACTTTTATTTATTTGGAACCATGTTTCATTTCACGGAATTAATAATTTGGAGTAAATAACATTTCGGTAACAGTAATGTTTAAGGCTCTGCAGACAGTATAAGGCGGTTTCGCTTCAGGAAATTTATGTCTTAGTCATTGCATTTGAAATAATGTTAAATAGATTTGTCCAAGTTCTCTTTTTTGTTTCTGGACCTATATAAATACATTAAAAAGTGTCCTAAGTTATTCGTGAGTGAAAATCGTTTTCAAATTATTTAAGCCGTTTGTAAGATGACTGGAACAAACTCACGGACGTAACAGAGAAATTTTAAATTATTGTAATGAGATAGTAAACGAGAGAGAGAGAGCCATATAGTTATATTTACTTGTTTCTAAAAATGTTCAATCAGTAAATTACTAGCTTTTATTATTAATTTAATTTAACTGCCCCTTGCCTATCTGTTATCAAATCTTGTAAGTTAAATTTGAATCGTTATCTATTGTCTGATTGAACTAAAATTATGTATATATACTGATGTTACGGACGCAGGGATTTCAGAAATAAAAGAATTCAACCCCATCGAATTTAGGCTCCTTTGATTTATCTTTAGAAGTATCCTGATCTTAGATGATATCACGTTTTTAGTTTGTTGATCTATACTTATGGTTAGTTGTTGTCTCACTCACTCATTACACCTAGCTTTAAGGAAGAAGATCACATCGAAAACAAGTAACTAAGTTTCTCTCATTCTCCCATGGCATACGTCTATTGCCAATTTTCAAGCAAATCGCACGACATTTATCTTTATACTCAAACAAATTTACCCCATACTATCCCTATTACCCCTTATTTATCTTACTCCTATAGGGGATAAATTTCCAAAAAACCCTATCTTAGTGGTCCCCTACATTATATAAGAAAGAAAGAAGAAACAAACAATTATTTCATAAAACAATTGCCACAAGTCTTCAAAACTGAATCCTTGCACAAAATCTCAACCCATTAGATTCGCTGTTAGGAATGTTGTCACTTAGTAATACAGTATTTTATATAATATTATCCGCAAACTTCGTGCCGATTTTCGTTAGGTTCGCGTGAGAACTGACTGAATATATCACAGTTATTGAAAACAAATGACATGTGTACACTGTACATTCTAAAAGAGATAGCTTCAGACATATTTGGCAAGAAGTCTGGTTAAGAATCGTTAATGTCGTAATATTTAAATGAGCTGCGTTTTAATTGTCCTAAAATATCGGAACGAACTTTCCAGATAATCCAATAGTAGAAGATCTATTGTACCACGTAACTCCAATCCGAAGTCATCCGATATAGCTTAACGACTATCTCGTGTCAGCAAGAAGAAGAAGTGAGCCCTCCGAAGCACTAAAGCACTCATGAAATCTATTACCTGTACCCATAAATTTGCTTACTGGCTGTTAAGAACATATTTACGAGTTCTCTGAGACTTGTACCCTACAGTGCCCGTTAATACGTAGCCGCGAAGTCATTATTAATATTAATTGAGCCCCATTTCAGGTTGGACGTAACCGCCATTAACTGTTAATCGTCTCGGCCGCTAATAATTGTTTTAATATTATTTCCCACCGTGATGATTAATGGGAGATTTAACTCCGCTCGAGCTAACAACCATTAAAATCTTTATAAACGACGCCATTTTTTAAAAAAGCTTACAATGTATGTTACCCTTTAAAAGTAATAGTTGATATTAATTCAGGAATTAATGTTCATCGTTATTTAATGCATGTGTTATGCATTGAGGACATCGTTCTTGTCTCAGAAGGATCGGATTTAACTTTGAATTAATTTGAAACAGTGTTATCTAATTGATATTATGTACTTTTTTGTTATAGTTGTTTGTATGGTGTATACAATACAATAAAGTATCCTACTCTGATTCTGATATTCTGATCCAATATACAATGTAATAACGATATTTATGTGGAGCAAAAGTCAAATTGAATCGACTTTAGAAAGAAAAAAAAAACAAAATATTTAGTGAAAATATATTAATTATCATATACATATTTTTTAATCGAATACACTTATTTGAACGTATATTTTACCATTTTAGTGGCAATATACATACGTGGTAATGTCTTGACATTACAAGTTAGTCCAAGACACACTCAGACTCTAGAATGCTCAATAATAATTGTAGGTACGTACAGTAAATCAGTCTCAAACCAAAAATACTTCGTAATAATAAATACACATTTACGTATTAACTTCCATGCAGCAGTAATGCTCACTAATTAACACAATCCGCGCGACTGCGTTTAAACAATAAATGTCACATGTTAACCGGCAAATCGGCTTAAAAGGTGTTTATTTTGTCACAAACAGACATTTCACTTCACCGCTACTTATAGATGAAGCCGGAATAGCATTCAGCTGCATCTGACACGACTTTGCGGCGTTCGGATACCGCCGAGGAAAAAATAAATGGCTGACTAAGGCGAGGTCACATTGGAGGTTCGTTCGGATATTGTCGCGAGGGTAGAATGAGAATAAGAATAAAATAGTGGAATGTTATAGTACATGCTGACGTTTTAAGAGACTGTATTATGCTTACATATAGTCGCATATTGAATACATTGTTTCATTCATATTATTAGGTATAATATAATCTATAATCGGGTGTAATTTGAGATTGAATAAAAAAAAACCTTTTGAATTAATTTTCACACCGAAGGTTATTTAACATAGTATATTCTTATTCAGAAAACAGATATATGTATATAAGTATGACTGTAATGAAATTTAAAATACATACGCAATATGTGCTTTTATTTTATCTTTCTCTTTTAACATATTTCGTTATATGCACAGAATATAAAGTAATATTTTGTTCACTAACAGAGTAATTATGAGCAAGTAAATTGCTTCTTACTCGTATGGAAGTAACTGAAAGTAAATACAGTAAGAACGACGACGAAATGGTCTATCTAATGTGTTTTGTATGGAGTTACATTATCATTGTATTTTACGTTGCATTTATATAAGCTACTCTGTCTTCCAGAAAATGCTGCTTATCAACATGAATAATAGGACAAAACGATTGAAAAAGATAATTATTATTAACATTTATATAACTATCTATTCATTGATGTTATAATATTTTTTGATTACTTTTATAATTTTAACAACTAAACGCTACGATTTAATAACAAAACGATAGGTTGGTATATAACTTTATAATCTTTTTTTTTCATAAATGTCGTAACCTTAAACCACCATTAACGGTAGCTAAATCATGAAAGATTCATAAACTTCATATAATAAACCCGCGACAGTATTAATAAAATATTTTCAAAACATTGACAGTGTCAGTGTGGGCGTTGCCCTAAGTAAATATTTTCTCTTCCCCGGTTGATTTGGGCCGAGAAGCAATTTGTTTAGGGATCTTCTATATTAGCGGGCCACTACCGAATTTATCATATTTCAATCCGATCCCTTTTTGTATACTATTATTGTTAGCTAGATGTGTAAGTAGAAAAATTTAACTGAAGCTCGATATGTTATTTCGCACTACTGATTTCTTCACATTGTTTTTATTTCCTACACACTAGCTTCGGTTTTCAATCTTTCAAATGAACCGTGAAATATTTCATGTTTCGGGTGTATTGCCCGATATCTAGGTACTGAGCTATTTTCGCTACCTTATTAATAAGCAATGCATCCCTAACGTTCATACGCGAGAAACACATGTAATCACGTTGATAGCTAATCGAAACTAGGTATAGCTCTTTCAACAAAAAAAAACTACATTCAAATTGATTCCAAATTTGAATAAATATTGGTTGTAGTGCACTCCACGTCAAATCAAATAGAATTTCACTAGAATCCAGCAAAAAAATTAAACCAAAATATTTGCTTTTCCAGGTAAAAAATCGTTAATGAATTAAATCGTGCGTTTGAAAATTTCGCAAATAAAACAACTATTGGTGAAGCATCGGTCTGCGTTATTAGCAAACAGATCCGCTGCGATCTACCGCAATGGACACTCGAAATGCTTTGTTTGTCCAACTCGGGTTTGTTTTATCACGTCACTGTATACTATCCATCGCAACAACACCTACTAGCTATAGGTGACACTTACAAAATCGTGTGTAACTTGTGTGGAGCTCCATTCCTCTTCTTACTCCCGTGGATATTTACATTAGACGAGGCAGAACCCAGATCCCATTGAGATCTCTGGACGCTGTACTACGAATTTACTCTCGACCTTTCTTCTACAAAGATTAAAATTTTACATCAAAAGCAATACAAGCATATAGCTTATTGTGGAGAATGAATCTAATGTGATTAAGAAACCTTCAAAATATTCTATCCATATTCACTACGCTAGTACAGACGTGGATTGGTGAAAAGATTAGTGTTCAACTCTAGTGTCAAAGTACTTAAGCCACTCAAGGCTATGTCCGGGATAGCTTAAGATATCCGTTTCACAATAACTACGTGTACAATGAAGTGTTTGAGCAAAAAAATGCACCAAGAAACATCCACTCTTGAGCCCAAACGAACACCTTTGCAAGTTCTTTTACGTAGTCGCTAACTTGTAGTCTACTAATCAAGCCGTATTTCTGTTTTGTTCTGTTGTCCTTAATGTGACTTACAGTGTCGCCTCTAGTTTATCACAATCAGCCACAATCCGCCACGAGCAGTGACCTGGTATAAAACACAGATTGCCTGTCACTCCGACGCTACAAACTATTCGTCGAAGACTATGTTGCACATCGTACAAGGTTTAAATGCAGCTTAAATTGTGCACTAACTTTATTGTACAACAATTTGTACGGCTCGCTATTGTATTGAATAGAAACAATTACAGTAAGCCGAAACTTTGTTGGGAACGTATCGCGCTTGCATTTTAGGTTAACCACACAAATTATTATTAATCTGTTTCATAATGCAATTGTTTTTACAACCTACAGTTACTGAAACTTATCTATTAGTACTCAACACTTTTAAAGAAATGATTCTTTACATCATCATGTAGTTCATTTGAAAATCTATTGAATTAAAAGGAAGTAACAAATGATTATTTTTTTCTATCTTCCCTCTTGGTTTTGGCCAGCAACGCATCGTCGGCTCTGTTTTTACTGATGTCTGATGAAGGTAAGTACTTACCAATGACGTATCTGTTTGTCTGCTTTATACATAACAACAATTTCTTCTTCCTCTACTTCTTTGTCTCTGTTCTTCTTCTCTATTTTCTTCTATAATTACAAGTCGGTTACTTAAAGTCAGGTCACAAAGTTGACTACGCCCCCTCCAGGCAAACCGCATGTATTACCGCTTCTGTACAGCGTACAAACGTACCACTGAAAACGTAACGTCCATATTTCGTCTGTTTCGTTCGTGAAATTGCTGTTGGTTACCCAAGATTGCCCAGTTAGATGGAAAATACTGCAACAGCCCAATTGCCGCATAGACTTTTGATTGCGAAACGCAGTATTTGTTGATGATGGTATTGTTAAAAGTATAACAGAGGGAATTGACTCCTTATACTATGGAGTTAAGTATGAAATTAACTTTGAATGTTATTTGTGTCATGTCAGGTCAGTGTATCAGAGTAAAACCAATCAATAAATAAAAGAGTAAATATAAAATTGTGTTATTTCATCCTTTCTTTAATTTCGAAATCTAACATCTATATCCCTATGGTAATTATTTTATATTTTTTTACAATACATGTTTAATATAACCAAATAACTATACGTCGTAAAAAGGTTTCACTTTGTACACATCGTCCTATTTACATTTCAACCAAAATCACTTATTGATTTTCATAAAATTTACTTTATAGAGAATTCTGATTTATAACATAATATATGTAAAAAAATTTAATTGTACCCTCTAGACTAAAAGTTATAGCGTTTTTTATAAAAAAAAAAACACTTAATTGCGATTTTCACGAAAATTTAAAACTTGTTAGATAGTTATTTTTTCTTCAATGGAGACAAATGCACATACCCTCTTCCACATACTCTACGCACACTTTTTCGTACTAATGCTGAAATTATGTCACGGCTTATTTAGTACAAGCATCAGTTTTTAAAATACCCTCTCCTACCCAAGTATACTAAAATACAATAAAAATATACCTCACACACATACCGTATACCGCAAGTAATAATTACCTACCAACACGCTGCAATGGTTGCACTACTCAGATATAAACATCACTTTTAACAGAGATATTTGGTTCGTGGACGGAATTGCGGTCAGTATCCCACTATTGCTGAGTTAACGACCCCAATTGCCGTATGGGATTTTGTGTTTTGATTGCGAATTGCATAACGTTTGTCCTCGACGAAGGTGACTTCACTTTTGTGCATTAATGAGTTTTGTATAACTGTTATACAAGCAGTACAATGATAAAGATTGCAGTGGGACTTACGCATATTAGTGTTATCATTGTCGTCGTCACGTCTCGTAAACAAATAATGTCATGAAACATTAAATATATTTCACAACAATTAATGAGTTTACTACTCAATATTTTGAAACAATTGATACGAGTTTTTTTAATACAGCTTATGGTAGGAGTATGTATATGTTATCTTATTAGGGGAGGCCTATGTCCAGCAGTGGACCTTTAAAGGCTGATAGATGGTAGAAGTGAAATACGAGAAATTGTTTTATAGTCTATGTCGGAATTGTGAAGTAATGGAAGACAATATCATAGATTAATATTTAACAGGTAATTTAATTGGTTAGTTGCATATGATGCATTGTTCTCTTATGACTCTAAAATATACAAAAAAAAATCTATAACGTTCAAATTGAATTGAATTTGAAGTTGAAATATAAATGTAAGGTACTTCATTCCGAGACAAAGGCGATACACATCATTATTGATGTCATTCCGTGACCCCGATCTATAAAACTAGATTTATATAATTATCATAAATAAATAAATAAATAAACGCTAACACACTCATACCCCCGCAGTAGGATTTCCTGTGTCGCGGGCGCCATGGACAACACAAATAACACGTCACTAACACCCATGACTCAAGAACAAATAGTTATCTGTCACATAAATATCTGCCCCAGCCGGGCATCGAACCCGGGACCCCTCGCTTCGCAAGCAGGGTCTACCAACTAGGCTACGGGGCCGTCAGTAAAAAAAAACACTTTAATCTGTCTGCATCAAAAATATATTTTTGTAATATCAAACTAAAACAAAGTAAATGCGACTATTTCATCCGGTTCCAACCCTAATGTCTGTTGATGGTTGACTTTCCAATCACTCAACCAACACTGGATTTAATATTAGAATACAAAGCGGCACTCCGACCACAATGCACGAAGCTAAAATGGTTTCCGTGTCCACCGCGAGCGGCGACACACCGTCTCACCTCTGGACGTCGGGGTTTTTATACTGAATAATGGAATTTGCATACATTTCACAAAGTACTTTGTGTGGCAAAAATACTTTCTACAGTCGCCGGCTGTCCGCTGACCGTTTAAGACTCATAGTGTGGCTTTCTCAGACCTGAGAAAAGAGAGCTTAGACTGAAAATTGTTTAACTTGAGAAATGTATTTCATTTAAATATATTTAATATTTTACGGACTTCAAAACAAGGTAGTTCTATTGTCTTATTTTCAAAAACTCCTTTGTAATGGTTAGTGCATTGTGCATACGTCCTTGCGTGACAATTTCGTGAGAGTTGTATTAAATAAGTAATTTTAAAGAAAATTAAGTCGACGTCTAATACTAACAGGACTTACTATACGAGACAGTCTCTCCTATAATCGTTTTAGTTGTGTCTCGCAAACTACTATGGGTGGAAGGCGATGGTGGCACGATCCCGTTTGCTGAACCGTAAAAAGACATGTGAAACATTGTCATAAAGTAATGTACGAAATAAAAATCTGTATATACCATAAAACGATAGTTTGTATCTAAATTTATGTTAATCTTAGCAAATGATTTAATATCACTCCTCTAAGTACATCAACCTCTAAGATACATCAAGGTAAAAATAAAAAATACTTAAAAATATTTTTTGTTGAAATTCTTTAAACTGATATAATTATGTTTTATTAGTGGACCTTTTGAAATAAAACGAACATTACTTAATTATTAATACTACTATAATACTATTAATGAAAACTACATCTAAATGTTGAAGTCATACTTTAAGATTAGCGGAAAACAGCACACAAAAAAATATGATATACCATATTTTGCCTGGTAACCCACTAGTCATTTTACAATGAGGTTTTTTAAACTGTTATATATTACCAAACTTTCGACCAATCGTCAACTCAAAGGGAATTCTGACTGTACCCAGAATCCCACTTAGACCTTCAAAGAATATTACTGTTTAATTTAATACATAATAATAACATAATTAAAACATCCAAAAACCAACCATCTAATAACAAACACAAAGTGTCCATGGAGGTTGAAAAGTCTGTCGCATTTATTTGAACAGACAAACAAACAGTTTTATTTCTACTTCCATTAGAAGTAGTTGAATGCGTATCTCTGACAGGGATACAATTCTTTTAATTGATTAGATTCGTTAGAGGAATTGTGAAGTAGTAAAGATCCCGACATTAATTAAAGAGCGAAGAAATAAAAATGTTTGCAATAAAATAAATGGCGCCGTTCGTCTACTTAACGAAATTAAAGTTGTGTGCGGAATGTAGCTACAGGCGGTCGATATCTCTTTGATTTGACGGATATCGACAAATATATACTATTATATATCTCACGGTTGGTTATCAAAAGGTAATTAATATTCGGGCCGCCTCATTCTTATCTATTCATAATTCGTAAGTAAGTAATTCAATGGTAAACTTTTATTTAAAAAGTTCTCGTTTTAATTATAAATGTGTTCTTATTGTTAATGGTATTCTTATATTATATGTTCCAGATAAGCTATTAGGTAACAAACACTACGACATTTTGTTTAAGTAACTGACTTGAGAATAATAAATAGATGAATTATAGAGAAAGGCCATTAATCTACTTACGCAGATAGATCCGATTATAATCTATCTAAAATTATAACAAATTATATTCGATCTATCTGTTATTATTGTATAAAAAAACCATGGCGTGTATTTATGTAAGTTTGGAAAATTTACCTATAAGCACTACAAAATTTAACAAGGTTTCAAAAAAGATATGTACATAGTGTCTATATATAAAATTTTCCTATGATACAATGTTATATCAAGTCTCATTCGTTAGTTTTGTCGTCATTAAAATACGGTACACTCTCAGATTCAAATTAAAGGATTTTAAGTCATAAATTAGGAGTATTACAATTCTTATTAGTACATCACTAATTGGTAGAATAAGGGGATATCATCAAAAATATCTTTGTTTCCTTATTCATTAAAAGAAAAGATTTGATTATGCTTAAGGGTTGTTGGGGTCCATGGGCTAAGAAAGATGATGGATCTCTAATGTGAAAATTGTACTTCTTACCTTAACATTTTGTAGGACTTGGTGACCAGATTCATCTCTCAAACGGGTACAATAGATCAATTGGACGCAGTTATGCAAAATAAATCCAACCACAAAAACTAGCTTTTGAGAAAATACGCCTTTCAAGTAAAATTGTTATATCAAAATAACGAGACTATAGCTTGGTTTTAAATTTCATTAGGAAAAATATATCATGCAGCTTGAATATTTTTTGCATATATCAAAGTTGATGGGGAGATGTAATTTGTGGTATAACTAAAAAAAACGGTTTTTGTGGGTTGGATCCATTTTGCATAACTACGTCCAATTATGATCGCAATTAAAGACAGGTTTGTTAAACTTAAGCAAATTTTAAATAACTATTCCTTTTATCGAATGATTTCTATAAAGTTATAATTACAAGTTTACTCACGGCAAACCTATAACGAACCAATATTCTATACCTATAGATTCACATTTCACTGTTAAAAATTTGGATATTTTAACGAAAATTTTGAATATTGAATGGCGTGTTGAAAATATTTGTTTAATATCGTAAAGATTCTGTGCACACCGGTAAAAATATTAATATCCAATACTACGCAGGGCTGTCCCAAGCTCGGGCCGTAATAAAATCGTGGGCTGTTTGCGGAGGGCTTTTGTGGTGGAGATTGTTGGGAAAAGGTAAATATTAGGAATTATTCTAAGCTTCAACTTAAACAACGAAATGATACAGTCAAGTTTTACATGCCTAAGTCTGTTGTTATGTGAACTTAAACTATGTTTAATTGATACAATGTTTTAAGCAGTAATAAAGTTAAATATAAATATTTTCGGGTATTATATTATTGATACCTATTATATTAACTTTCATTTTATTTACCACAAGATATAGTAATATAAAAATTAGTATATGATCACCAAAATATTGTAATCTAACCTAATCTATCGTGTTTAGTAGGTCTTACGTTCAGTAATTTTTATGATCATTAACTAAATTTTCTTGTTAAGTATATATATTTTAAAGTAAGCCTAGGGTATGACTTAATTGTTGATAGTCATTAAATTTGATCTCGTGTACAATGATCGAGGACATTGTTTTTAGTAAATCACTTTACAACTTGTAAATTTGGTCCTAGCCTTTTTTTGATATATTAAACACGTGTAATCTCTAATAGATGAGTAATATGAGGTTTTGTTTTATTGCATTATATATATTAATATGTATATTAAAACAGTAGGTTCATATATATATATATATATATATTTATTAAACTATAAATTACTTTTATCATAAATAAAGGCTGAAACAATAAGGATCATACATTAAACAAAGACGGAACGCCCTGTGCTAAAAGCTACCCCGTGCGTACCACCACTAATGTATTAGTGCCAAATTAATCTTAAGCCGCGGCAACCCTAACCCTCCAATACGTTGGAGCTATTTATTTACGTCGCGTTTACAGGGTTAAGTATAGCTTGCTCGAAATTTATACCTCCACGAGCCACGTAGGTGGTACACTTTATTTCCGTTTAATCTCAATATATTTTCAATATCTCTATAATTTACATAAAACATAGACGATTAGCATGTCCATTTCGGTATTTAATCTTTTGTACCCCGAGGGCGTGCGGCGTAATCGCATTATATTTACGCATTTTCTTTTAAATTGGTGTATCTTGATGTATAGTCGAAAATTTACTGTGATAGTGTATCGATCGAAAGATGATTGGTTGTTCCAAACATTATGTTGTCGGTTTTGATTTATATGTGAATGAGGTTTTGAAAAGAATGCTACATTTTTGATCCAGTTTATTAACGTGTGATGTTAGCCGGTAATTCATAGTAAGTTATCGTAAATCCTCAGAAATTTCAATTATTTTATAAAACTATTATATTAGAGGTGTTGCTTCATTTCCTCAGGAATCCTGTCATCAAAAATGAACTTGATAAAAATTGGACCAATTTGAAAATATATCCTTTCTAATAAAATATAATTTTATCATTGAGTGAAGTTATTTAAATAGTTTAGCTTTAGTTATTTAGTTTTCTTAGTTATGTTTATTGTGTTAAGATGTCTATGGAACTAACCATCAGGTGACAAGTCTACTCAATTATCGGATATTCACATAAAAAGTAACTTCATACGTGATTTTTTCCTTCGCTTTGCATATAAATATATATTAGTTATAGATACATCCATGTTTTGATCTTGGGAAACAAATGTTGACGGCCCTAAAGCCGGGAGATAAAACCATTCTATGGTTAATTGTACTACTCGTTTAGCGTAAATAACAGCAGTTTTTAAAAAACCATAGACTTCGAACAAATTAAAACACAAACACATGTAGGGGCGAGGTTTTACTGTTGCAACATCCTTTTTACATCGCATTGATACAGTTGGGGGTTAAAAACAGGAATTTAAAAGAAAATTCCCGATGAAAAGACTTATTCTGAAAGCTGCTTCAAAAATGTTTTCGGTTCGGTCACGATATATTTCACCGATTCGACTCTGAATGGGAATTAATGATGGCCGCCGGTCGAACACCTGACTTTGGAGCCGCCATTTTTATTTCTTTTTTTTTAAGAATGGTCCACGTTTAGTCGTTATACCTTCAGCTGGTGCCAGTGTTTTATATTTTTTGTGTTTTCATATTTCTTTATTTTTCTTAAATAAGCATGGAGGTATCGATGTATGGGAACTTAATGGTCTCTTTGTAAACTGCTTTGGACGGAAACACTGCACCTGCGCGGTAATTCTCCGATCTCACAAATCAAATCACAGCTAATTCAGCGTTGAGGGACTTACATTTACAACCAATTTTTACGGTTATATTAACAACTACATGTTGTCCGCGGCTTCGCACGAATGTGAGAAAAGAACAGCAATAAAATGATTGTCAATTCCTTTCTATTACTGGTTGCTAGGCAACGCTTTGTTATTAACAAATTAAACATTTTCTATCATGTTGCTGAATTATACATCGTAATGGATGTTTCGACGGAAATTCGATGTTCTCGGTTAAAAGTACCTACTAAAATTAAAAGTATCTCCAAACCAAAAATCATACTATAGCAATGCTCCGTTGCGCCGTGAAAGAAGAACAAACAAACAAATAAACAACCATACCTTCACATTTATAATATGAGTATGGATAGACAAACAGACAGACGCGACGGGGGATAATAATCTCATATCATTATCGCTCACAACCCGTATTTATCAGTGCATTCGCGAAGGGTCCTGAACTTACGTAATAAAATAAACATCTAGAGAATGTTCTACGAAATATGAAATCCCGTTGCATGAGTGTTGTATGTAGTTTAAAAAATATAGCCACTATGAATCATATTCAAATATTACACCTAAATTCGTATAGGGGTTAAAGAGCTCTAAAATGCTACTGGAGGGCATTGCATAAAAAAATGCCAATATATTTTTTATGATATTTTCTGTATCTTATTGTATTTACTTAAATCTGTATTGTTTTTTTACTGTGTCTAAATGTTAATCTTACCGTAAATTTTAATATACGGTTTTAAATTTTAATACTGAGACTCGTAGTAATGAAAATAAAAATTTGAATCAATATTACTTAGGTATAAACTGGTTACTAACATACATCACTCATAACTTCCTAAAAAAATACGTTATTTTATTTTAATTAAAAATGAAATTTAAGACCTTTTCTTGTGATAAAAGAACATCCTAGCATCGTTTATAAATATGTCTACAAAGGGTATTGTTTAGATTAAACAGGAAACTGTTAATAGTAGTTATTTCTCAGTGCAAGACGATCTATGTGCCTCCCTCCTGAGTAAAAACAAGTATTTTTATATTGATAACAAACTGTGCCCGGGACTTCGTCCGCGTGGAATTAAACAAAAAGTGTTTTATTTTATTTTGTTTGGATTAGCCTAAGTTCCACCTTATAACAACTATCTGCCAATAAAAATCCCGTCAAAATCGGTCCAGCCATTTAAGAGATAAGCCAGAACAAATTGACAGACAGACAAAAATTGTAAAAAAATGTTATTTTCTTGTATGTATGTATATTCATATGCATGTAGTAAAAAGCAGTTATTGCAACATTATAAACAGACACTCCAATTTTATTTATATGTATTGATGTAGGTAAATGAATTTAATGCAAATTTTCTCTACACACTAACTTTGACTGTTTATTTTTTATATTGAACCTGAGCGCACCTCTTATTTATTTAAGTTATGATGTACTAGTTATTGCCTGCGACCCTGCGACCCTGCTCGCATGTGTGAAAAGAACAGCAATAAAAATGTTGTAAATTTATTTTTATCAACAGTTGCCATATTTTGCGGTAAACAAATAAACACACTTTCGCATTTATAATATTAATACAGATATGAAACCAGAATTTGATTTCAGGTACAAAGAAAAAAATGAAGTAAATTATACGTGACCAACATATGGCTCTTAACTTGTCTCATTCTGATAAGATATCAAATCGGTTTAAATCCATGATGCGGTTTTAATAAAATTCAGATAATAATATTACCAAAACCCTTACGAAGCTGTACTGAGACAGTTTCAGAGTGAGATGGGATTAAAACCGTTTTCCTCTAATCTCACAAAGCAAGTACTAACTGACTTTCACTTAACTACATTATACATCCTATATCTAAATAGATCTAGATAGATCCAGATTAGAATTAGTACTAATAGACAAAACAGAATACGAACAGGCAGACAGAATATTCAAAACATATATTACAGTTACATTCGGCAGCATTTTACCGCCCCTTGTTCTACCCATAATACCGTTTGATACATTCACTTCACTACAAAAAGTGTATACACTTAGTCGTAAGTGATACGAACCAGTTCACACTTGAAGGGACCGTGACGATTTATTTTGGTCCATTTGTATGTTAATGCGATATCAGACGCGTCGGCGTGGGCTTGGATTTGAAATTAAAACACAGTTTGTATGTTAATTGAATTGCTCTTGTTATTTTCTATTTAGTGGGGATTTTTTAATTTCTTTGAGGTTACGGTTTGATCACTAACAATCCACTGCCGGTCAACTGTTACTAAAGTAAAGGTATAGAATCTTAAAGGTAGTTAAAAAACCGCCAAACTAACTAGCATAACCTTTTTGTATGTAATAAGAATAGCAAACCTTTCCATACATTAAGAGATTAAAGTTACATTTATTTTCAATCTCATTTCCCCCACGATACATACAGAATACCCAAGCTTCATGCTACTAGTTGCGCTAATATTCATTGTTCATAAACTAATAGTCAGGTTTTATTAAGTATAATATCGCATCGGGTTAATTAAAGTGACGTGGAAGACGCTGGGGTGCTACCTAGATGTCGCATCAAGGCATCGATTGTCAGACTTCATACACCTTCGAGAACATTACGGAGAACTCTCAGATGTGCAGGTTTCCTCACGATGTTTTCCTTCACCGAAGCAAATGATAATTAACTTGTAATACGCACATAAGTTTTTAGAAAATAAGAGGTGCATATAAGATTCGAACTCACGCCCCCAAGTTCCAAGGACCACTTTCTGGACCACTAGACTATTACATACGTGTAATGAAGTAAATTAATATAATAATATTTAATTGTATATTTAAAAGAAAGCTAACATTCTTTTTCACTAGTTATATATATATATTCGCCCACACAATGTCAGAAGTAAATCAAGATCAAAATCCCGTCTCTCCTACAGTACATTTCTTAACTCATAATCATGTTT
>DWPA01001478.1:0-18483 GCA_018251375.1 Calpodes ethlius | reverse complement strand
ACAAAAATCATATCATTAACATCCACGACTCGAGAATAAACATTTAACTGTCAAATATATGTCGATCTTGAGCTCAGGAGAAGTGTCACGACCCACTTTTATAAGGACATTGAATTATTTAGACGTATCTGATCTGCTATTTATATAAAAAAACACCAAAATCTGTAACATAACAAATGTGAAAGTGATTGTCTTTTTGTGTCCTTTTACGAACGTTGCTATGATATTATTTTCTACATGGAGATAAAGGCTAAAGAGTAACATAGGCTGATTTTTACCGCAAAAAAACATTTCATTCCTACGAAAAATTTCATTATAATAATAAACTTTTATTTCAGGCCATATAGCCCATAATACACATAATTACAAAACTAAATCTAAAAATAAAATTAAAATCAAAATCAAAATTACAATTAATTGTAAACTTGACTTCTTAGATTTAAATTAATCGGGGATTAAATGTTGTTTAAACGCTGACCCATTATTACGTACATAGTTGAAAACAATGTTGATATTTCAGGGATCTTCGCATTAGTAGTCCAAGTTTAAGACTTGGCCGCATTAGACTAGATGTTGTATGAAACTATTCATGTTATCGCGCACTTGGCCACTTAGTACTTAGTCTAATTGGACGCTTAGCCCAGTTGGTTAACTAGTCGCATAGATATGGAAATTTATGTTTTTGGGATGAGTCGCCGAATTGGCCTAAAGGACACTACGTCATATTTACGACCTTGTCTTGGACTTCAACTAATAGTGCGCAAGATCCCTTTAGAAATCTTCAGAAATGACGCAGGATTGCTTCTTCATATGACGCTAACGCATCAAAGATTTTGTTGTTACAAATGCTAAGAGTGACGGTGACTAGGGTTACCACTAATAATAAATTATACTCTATACTTTATGAGATCAATAAAGTACGTGAAAATACTTATTTTTGCGTAATAGAGATTCTTATCTATTAGTGGTGAATACATTAAGAATATAATAGACTGTAAATATGATATGCAATTATTTAGCAGTTATAATAATGTAATAAAACTTGTGAAAAACGATAAAAATAAATTGTACTTTACTTGTATTGTACTTTACACTATGTATTTGTTTTCTTACCTAACAAATGTATTTATTCACAAACAAACAGGTGGCAATTCTATTAACCATCTACCATTTGCTTGTCTCAATGTCCGTTATAAAAATACACGTTTAAAGATAAATCTCTTCGTAATGTTTGGAAAGGTCGTTTGATTCGAACCCCAATCTTTAGCTGAGTAAACAACAATCTGTGCCAGTGTTATCTGCAGAACAAAAGACCAATTCCAGAATCAGCTGGGTGACGCCATATTAAAAAATGTCAAGGGCATCTTCAGTCACGTAGGGTCAACGAGCGCTCTTGAATTTAACAGTTTAAAACATAATTATAGTCATATTATGTTTACATATTACGAGTGGAATAATATTGTATATTCCATTAATTTCATTTCCGTAAGTCAGTGCTTTATAAAATTCCAATAATATTTTAAAATAACTACTTATATTCCATAATTTCTACGTGAAGAAAATATAACCGATTTGGAATTAAAGACTGACTACAATTTCATACCCGAAAATAATATTTAAAATAGTCATTCAAACTTTTACTCCTAATTTATTTTTTTAGGAGATACATTTCCAAAAATGTTTCTTATGGCCCTGACTAATTTGCGTCGAGGTTAGAATGTGGTAGTAACGTAATTTCTTCCCCTGCATAAAAAAAAACCCTAGAAAGTTTTATGCATCCAGATCAATTGTTTTGTACTGGTTGTCTTCTAATGACGTATATAATGTGATCATTCAGTAACAGATTTTTTCGAATGGTGAGTTAATGTTGGCATCAGCGGCCTTTACAGCATCACGCGAACTAATAAAATATTACACATTCCTCTATAAGTTGTTATATTATGTACGATTAGGCATATAGTTGCTACTTTGTTGCTATCGTGAGACTAGCCACAGTGCCGCATGACTAGGTTAACTTGACTTGTAACAAACAAAACAAGTTTCCTGTTTCTATTATAAAGAAACATTTAAGAGCTTATACAAAATTTGAGACGGAATTTGGAAGAGGGATAAGCCTGTCGGGATTGATTTGTTAAAAGCTTTTATCATAAATAAGTAAGAGCTATACAAAGTAAATGTAACAAAAATCCTTATGAAACCCACGTCAAATTATTATCCGACAAAGTTATAAAAGTCTCTCGATAGTTGATTTGATTATATATTAGGGTTCTATTCGACATGGTTGGAAGCCCCGAAAATATTCGCAGACGTCCGATCTCGACCTTGTGTATGACTCTTGTGAACGTGTCATTAGTGTAACGTGTAGGGTTGTCACTTAGATATAGTTTAATCTATAAAAGTTAACTGTTATTTCTTTATGTAAATAGCCGACAAACGATCAGACGAGCCTGATGGTGAATTACCATCGCCCCTGGACTTTAGTAATAGGAAAGGCTTCACCAATGAGTTACCGGATAAGAAAACACCAGGAGAATCTTAGTATAGTAGTTTTGTGTCTTGACAGGAATAAAAAGTATTATACTAGAAAATGAACTGTATAATAATCATAAGTACACAATTACAACCTTATGAAAGTTTAAATACTCAATTGATTGTTTCTACACTTTTATTATTAACATATTTTTGCCATAATTTACTCGACGCAAAATACAAATAACTACTATACTGTTAATCATTATTCACAACATGTGTATATTTTCAATTATTTAGTTATAACTATAACAAAAGTTATAAACATTGCGTCGAGCTCACTGTGTCACGGGGCGCGCGGGCAGTACTATGACAGCCGTTGCAGAGAGCGGACGTGCTTCCTGCCCACGTTATGTGTGAATAGTGCTATTAGGCGAATACTCCAGACTTCATTGGTAGCTTTACTGAAGTACATAATAAGAAATACATTGCCTTTTTAAATTAACGGTGCCTCGATGAATGCACACATAGAGTAGAACTGAGTAGTAGGACTTTTGAGATAAAAATGTCTGAATGTTATTATCACAACGCTTGAAAACGCCGAAAATTAATTATTTGTACTATACCCGTGACTACCCACATTCAGTGGTTTGTAATAAATGTGGGTAGAAGAAGCGCGAGGTACTTTATAATCACGTAGCACTTAGGATAATTTTATGTATATCAACTTACTAGTTTACAACCTTAAGATCATGAGTCAGGCGAACTATAAAAGGCGACGGCATCCAAACACAGTCTGTGCTTAACAAATCAATGCCGTTAAAACATATTGATACTGTTTTTTTACATCACCTTAATCCTTTATGTAATAATTTCAGTATAAATATTTTTTAAAGACTTTCTGCGATTGTTTTACAACTATATAAGTAATGCTACACACTCACAGCCTAGTACTAGGATTTCCTGTGTCGTGGATGTCATGAACACATGATGATATCATACACACAAAAACAAAAATTTAAAGTCATCATTTGAATTTGGAATCTGAATGGCGGTTGGTTATGGTAACTATTATGCAAACGCATACGTTACACTTGAGAAATAAATGATTTTCTTTCCTACTTTCTTTATTATTCGTCTATCTATGCTAGTTAATGGTGTTGTAACTCCGATTTGGCATCAGTATGCGATATAAGCGCCAGACTCGTTCGATTTGGCTGCAATCTTTGTTATATGGCCTATTGGTAGTGTTCGACCACACATTGCAACGACAGCTCATGCCTAACTTACAGAACTTATGTAAATAAGTAGAATGGATAATGTGTTTTATTTATACACACCCACACCCTCGCACCAGGATACTCTGTGTCCTTTATCTGTCACATAGATTTCTGTGCCCAAATTAATCCCATGATTTCTCGTTAAAAAGTAGAATCAATACGTACTAGACTATAAATATAGTTTGTATACGAGGGAGGTAAAATAAAGTTCACAGTGTATTTTCTCAAGATATTGGAGTTCACTTATATTTAAGATTGATGCTAAAGATGTTTACTATGTGTAAATCTTATATAACCCGAAAGGAAATCAGGAGAGGCATGTTATCTTTTTAAAAATTCTAAAGCACAAAATTGTATCAAAATCGCATCGGAATCGTTTGAACTAAAGTTCCATACCTCAGTTATATTCGGGAATAATTTCCTGATACATAATCCGGATTTATCTACTCAATAGTTTTTGGATACAATTTGTTTAGGATACAACCTTAAAGTTTCTCTTATCTTTCCAGTAATTTTAAAGGTTGAAGATAAATATTTCTTAACTTTTCGTGTATATTTATATCTTTTATAACGAGCCCTCTCGTTTGTTACGTCATAAATGATGCACTTGAGGTCTAAAAAGGGCGTGAACGAGCAATCACCGCGATGTTACCTTTGAGAGCAATATGAATAAGAAGTTCTTCAACTTTTACGTACTCAGTTTTCTTCAAGATGTTTTCCTTCACATAACCAGTGATGTACATCATTACATACATCGTAATTAAGTTATTACCATAGCACAGTTTTGTTTAGGTAATAAAGTAAAATATGAATTTAAAAAAGGCACTTATACTACAAAACACAACCTCATAAAATACTACAATATCACGATTATATAGAAAATAATTTTATATTAATTTTCACGGATCTTTATCGGTAATTTTGTATTGAAAAATCATAATTTACGCAACGATGCAAGGCTACGAGTACGAACAACTATTTATGTTATAAAAGCAATTTTCATTCAGAATTTTCATCGTTTAAAAGACCGTCACTGGTATACGATAAATAACTTGAGTTAAAAATCCATGACCATATATATACCTATATAACTATCATATTATTTCAGAAGATATTGTTGCATGCGATATTCAAATGAGAGATGAGCCTCAAGCAAGAGATGTGATCTCTGCTAGCATACCAATAGGCAGTTACTGCTTATAGCGTAATCCACTGTGCTACTTCGGTTTACTCTGGCAAGATTTAATTGAAACCCCCAGCGAAGCTTAGGCTTAGTAAAGTAACGCAGTGCATTGGATGCAGTTGGTCTCACGGGTGCTTTCTAAAGGCACGCTAAGGAATCAGTCTTGATTTTTATTGTTAGATATCAAATGGGTAATCATCTCGAAGTATTTTATAAATAAACGCTAACACATTCATACAGCCGCAGTAGGATTTACCTGTGTCGCGGGGGTCATGGACAACACAAATAACACGTCACTGACACCTATGACCCGAAAACAAATATTTATCTGTCATATAAATATCCCGGCCGGGAATCGAACCCAGGACCCCTGGCTTCGCAGACAGGGACACTACCAACTAGGCTATGTAGCGTGTCTTGGTATGCGCGTTTAAAACCGAATGTCAGAAAAATGAGAAACATTTTAGCTTTCGCAAGCAGCTGCGATAATTTCAATTTTGTTCAATTTGTTTCAGTTTTACACTTGGAAGAAAATTAATTTCGCAATCGTTTTCATTTAATGAGGGAGTTAATATCGTTGAAATTAAGTTCATAGCAGTGACTTAAACTATTAATACAATTGCTATAACCCCGAAATAGGTTACAGTGCTTATTAATTTACGATTTAATATACGATAACGAGGGTTTACGTACCTTCGGGAGTACAGAAGTACAGAAGCTAATACTTTAGTCTCGAATTATACGTTACCAAATTGTAAAAGCTATTTATATTTAAAAATAAAAAGTTTGTTTTGAATTAAATGCTGCATTTATAAAACCGTTGAGGTGAATCCTCGCATGGTTCCGTTCCTGGGTGCCTTGTCTAGTTTTGATAAAGCTTAGAACTTCATAGTTTAATTGAATGCGTATACAAAATGTATTGTCTATGAATTTAACCGTTGAGAAGTTCCCTCGTCTCTAGATTAGTCTCATTAGAATATTTCCTCAATCGTACATAAAATGCATTGTCTTTGGTTGAACAGTAATATGTAAAATTCCAATTTCGAATGAGAAGAGAAAGTAATTAATTCTACTTTCAAAATTTGTTATATAAATACTAATTTACTGAGGCGACTAGTTAAATAATAATAGTTAATCGCTTGTAAACACATAAGCCGTCGGATTATAAGCGCGTCTTACTAGTGCAAAATAAGTACGAACTACGAACGCCACTCTATTATAATATAATAGACGTTATTATGTCATTCCGACCGGCTCTGAACTAATCAATGCCACATAAAAAGGTACTGGATACGCGTCATTAAACATTCATTAACATAACCATAGAATTATATTACGTAGAAGTGGCAATTGTGTTCTGTACTTAATATTTACGGCGTATTACGTACCATTTAGCATTATTCATCGGTATTATGTATTACATTATAATGTGTGCGTGGAAAATACTTATACCGACTTATTGAAAATCAATGTATTTATTATAAGCGTTGACGTTCCAGTTTTTGAGGTTGAGACCATCAATGAGCTTTTAACAATTGCCTTTTGGCATTTGGTTCTATTTTCAGAGCTTCTTAAATATATTATATACTAGCTGAACCCTGCGCGCGTTACTACATCAAAAACTAAAATAAGGTAATCACAATGGCGTCATCTGTCGAAAATTCGTCGGACCAACTCAGAAACTTTCGTGGGCTCATACACAACAATTTTGCTAAGGATCATCAAATGCATAGTTTACGATTCTATAAAGGACATACGGACAGACATTCATTTTTATATATATAGATAAAATATATATTAAATCAAATAACATTAAATTACACTTGACAGAAATTATATGAGATATACCGTATGAATGCGAGTTTGCATTACACGAAAGACATAAACTTAGGCAGTAGTGTAGGATCGCGAGACCTAATAACGAACATGTGGTTAATTACTTCTAACCTAGTCTGGCGTAAAAGAGACAAACATTCTTAAATATCTTTAGGAAAGAAAGGGACGGCAATGGCTTTAAATAAGTGCATTATCATTATAAATGGGTTATGCGCATTATTTACCATAGAAGCGGGATAAATCCTAGGGTAATATGTGATAATTAATAACACAAAGTGAATGCCACAATAAAAATATGTTTATCGTACAACACATAAAATTACTCTTTCATATGTATAGGTCTATTAGTGTCCTTTTTCTTTCTTTTTTATGTGACAAGGATAGCAAACGAGCGTGTTATCTCACAATTCTCCTCTGCCCATGGACATTTGTGACAAAACTCAAATAGAATTGCCTGTAAAAGGTCCTGTTAGTACTTGATTTCAAAAAATATCAGTTTATTATACTTCGTTAATAAGTTAATATCATTACTTCTTACAGTGCATTACTTTATATTTTATACTCTGTTTTTATCGTTGAAAAATATATATATTTTTTATATTTTAATGACAATTCTATTAGAAATAATACTTTAAACGACTATGTACATTACAGTATGCGTGCAGAATACCTTCACGTGATCTGGACGTAATTAAACATATGCAGATAAGAACATCTGGCTTGCTGTTACTAATACAATACAAGCAGACACAATACAAAGATATATTTTATTTAGAACGTTAATACATGTACGTATTAACAAGTGTCTCTGTTTTGAATACAATACAACATCTGTCATATTAACTTGTACTAATTATATCATTTCATAGTTAATGAAATGTATTGTAATTGTAAGTCAACAATATATTATCTCGGCATACCTCTTGCTTCTTTATTCGGCATATGAAAGTAATAAACTTATGCCAAAGTTATTTGTACAGTTCCATTAAAAGAAGACGATGAAATGCCAATGACATCATGCAGAAGACAGCATATTTTTTATGATGTTTTCACTAAATTTTTTTTTTTTTAGCAACAAAAACAAACAGGATAGATGACAGCGTTCATCCTCTGCATCCTGAAGGCTCAGGACCGGTCTGATTAGCGCATATTAGGGGAGGCCTATGTCTAGCAGTTGACCTTGAAAGGCTGATAGATAGATAGATATATAGAACAGAAGCAATTGGAAGAATTACAAAAACCTACTTTTTTTTAATAGTCAATCAAATATACCTTAATATAAAGTGCAAACCTCGTTTATTTTTCAGAGAAAAAAACAGGCAACGCTTTAAAATAAATTATTACGCTTTATTAACGATTGTTCTTAATTTGCGTACCGGTATTATTTTATTTTAATTGGTCAATAACAACATTTATGTAATTTGTAGTAGTGTTTCGTATTAAAAGTTTTTATTTAACTTACTAACTACTCTATTACTTTAAGTAAGTTTGTTTGGATCAAATCTTGCAAGCTGAATTAGAAATACTCTTTCCACCGAAGTTATAATTTGACGCATGGCTTTAGTACTGATGACAACGCATATTTATGGCCAGTATAATTTGATATTCAGTCGAAGGAACTTTTCAACGGTGAACAGCATAGATAAGTATTTTCATTATAAAAGCATGTTTTTAGTTTCTCAACCTTTTAATTTATAAAGATTATAACCATGTTATGGTTATAACTTATTCTCTTTTGAATGATTTCGACCTAGTAGTCGAAATCAAATTCTATGAGGTCATTATCTCAGATGTTAATTATATTTTTATATATGTGTGTAACTCGTATAGTTACATTTATATTTATATCAGGTATCTATGGATATATGTGAATTATATGTATACTTATAAATATGTATATGTTTGTATGTGTGTCTTATCTTTCCACGCCGCCACGTGCTTTTCTGTACAGTCCAATGTTTAGCTGGTAAAGAATGCATTAAGTATTAAGCTCGCCATTTGTACGCGATATTTTAATATGTTCAATAAAGGTTAAATAAATAGATGGTAAAAATCGTTTAAAACTTTTTATTAAATGAGGTCAAACATAAAATAAAATAAAAACAAACTTACTTTCGGCGCGGAGTGTTATTCCGACAATCTCCAACACTCAATTGAATTGAAAGTTAAGATAACCCATTAATCCGATCCAGAATTTTCATCAATCAATAGCTCGTGTTGTTACGAGATATATCACCTAATCGTGTTTCTGCTCAAGTGTTGAAACGGTTAGTAAACTCACCGCATTTAAGTGCACCTACCAATTTACGACACCCTTCGTGCAAATTAACAACTTTTCGTGTTTACACACAAATAATGTGTTCTTGTGTTCCCTGTGACGTGCTAGCTGCTTGATTTAGTGTCGAATAAGTGTGGTTAAGCGTTTGTAGATCTGATTCTGTAGTTCAAATTGTATCGTATGACTGGTCAATTTAGCGACCAAAATCCCGAAGTCATTGATTTTAAAAATATTTATTTTGTTGTATTAAGTATAGCTGTCATAAAGCTATTGTACTTACTTATAAATAATAAATTATAATTAACGTCGCGTTGCTCTTAGTTCACTATCACATCTACGTTCTAACCCGTTAAAAATACACCATGTGGATTTGGCCAATAGGCCACCGCGTTAATTAACACGTTACACACAAAATAACAGAAAGTAGATTTTTTAGAGAATTTAATTAATATAGTCAATCTTTTAACGCGTTAATTAGGGCGCATTTAGGCATTGCGGTTGACGTTAACGTTAGTGCAATTGTAGCAGGGACATTAGACATGCGAAAAACAACTCGCCAATTAAGCTTTTAAATCATTTTCGCTTTTTAACTTGCACTATTTATGTAAGAAGGAACCATGTTGCATCGTTTTAACCACTTATGGTTATGGTTGTACCACTAAAGCAGTTGGTTTTCATTTCGATGAATGCAACACTTTTATTTATACTCCAACGTCGATGATAGTAACTTACGGCAACCGAGTAAAACAGTCATCAGTTAGGTCGGGCTGGCTATTGTAATGCAATATGACACAACTTATTGCAATAGGCTTCAGAATTTAATTTAAAATATTCGATACGTTTGTGAGCTGTTATCGACCTTAATAATACAGACGCAAGCTGCGGAATTTTATTTTTAAAAGTTTTTGTTTAACTTGCAATGTTTGTATGTTTGTGTGAAAGCAAGCCAAGGAACTATTTTCTCTTATCTATGTTGATACGTAACAGGTTGTTTCAGTTCCTAGACAATGCATTTTTATTGATTATAATAATCACCTGTTACCACACTCTGGTTCGTTCTAGACGAAATAACTCCTTAAGGATACATTACAAATTTTTTCGTACAATAAAAACGTGTTTTAGTATATCTGCTATATATAAACTTTTCTATTTATAAGTAAATTTTGTGAATATTGGAATTTTGTTTCTGAAGCGAAGTGAGAGTTAGTTACCTAGTGTTCTACTAATACCATAAAATGTGCGTCAAATGTCAATCGAATGACGTCAGCACCGTGACACGTAAAGGCAATTCTCGTTGCTTAATTGACCCAGGTGTAAAAGCTAATTAATATGTTAATATTTGTAATAGCTGGCTAGCTTACAATGTTCAATCATTTATTGTGTATTGTGTACACGAATATGATAAATATTATGACTGTATTAAGATTTATAATGGATTACTATTAATAATGAGAATTTGGTGTCTAGTTTTAGGTAGGTAGGTAACTGTAAGTAATTTTAGATATAGTTCAGATACGAGTATTACTCGTGCGAATATTATACTTATTCCGTGCGAATAATTCGCACTAAATAAGTATAATATTAATCACTTTAGAAAAACAATTGCAAGAGCAAGCAATTATCTATAAATTGATATATAATTTATGTAGAGTTATTGTGAGCGTTTTTCAAAAAAGGGAGGTAAATATCTTAAATTAAGCCTATTAATATATATTAATAACATTGTATTTTATCTTCTCTTTGTTGGTTGTTCCGTTACGTCTTGTTTTTAATTTTATGCGAGCTTATTTGTCAAACTACAATTGAAACGAAAACAGTAAGAGTCCTGGATAGGATATGCATATATATTATATACTAAATAAATATATACATTGCGATTTTAACAGGAGGCCATCTTATCGCTAAACAGCGATATCTACCAGGCAACCTTTGGCTAATGTAACAGCAGACTAGATTGCTGGAATCTTTGCTATTTAAACTGATATATTTTTGTTTATTGGACGTTGCTTACGTTTAAATTTTATAACTTCTAACTTACTTATATGACACGTAAGTAAATGGAGTCATGTTTTTTTTTAATTAAATGTGATTTACAAGTATTTTTATATACGAACAGTAACTTTATATTTATCATTTCATTATAATTACAACACTTAGAACGTTTTAGATGGGCTCAGGTCTCCTACGAGGTGAAGGGGTAGGCCATAGTCAAACACGCTGGCCATGTGCGGATTGGTAGGCTTCACACTCCTTCGAGAACATTTTGGAGAACTCTCAGGTGTGCAGGTTTCCTCGCGATGTTTTCCTTTACCGAAGCAAGTGATAATTAACGAGTATAAACGATAACTACGCACATAACTTTTTGAAAATTAGAGGTGCGTGCAGGATTCGAACTCACGCCCCCACGTTCGGAGTACCAACCGGAAAAAAATCAACAATGTTCATTAAGAAATTGGTATTATAAATTTGTCTATTTATCAACGAGCATTGTGAGGAGGTTTGTGCTAATCAAACGATGAGCCGTTTATACCACAGTCCACATACTGGATACTTAAATAATCTTGTAAAGAAATAAACAAAAAGATTACTTCAAAGCAATATAACATAGCTTATAACAAAATACGTCCACAAGCTACGTAAGACTTGTAAGGGTAAAATCATTTCTTTTATCTCACACAAATTATGACATTGTGGCCGCACAAAAGCGTACAATATTAGCAGACTTTACAGTCATCCTTTTACGTTCCTTACATTAATTATAACACCTCTTTAACTTAAAATTTATAGCGTTGTTTTGTTAATCATTACTCCGTTTAAGTGTTCCGGCGGTCATCTTTTTTGCGCGAGGCGCTTGCGTCCGATATTGGGTGTTTATGTTGTTATAATTTATTGCTGCGAGCGGTGTTTTTATGCTCAAGAGCCTTTAAAGGCACGTGGTGGATTTATTACGGAACGTTTCAATCTGGGCGATCTTTGGTGCCTGCGGTTTTTGTTAGCCTCGCAATTTTCTATTTGTGCGAAGTCGGTATTGATTCAGTTTATAATGCGTGTGTGTGTGTGGTTATGGGTAACGACCTTTACAGCTTTGTGGGCCTATGGTAAAGATTGAAAAAGTGTAGCCATATATGATTAAAAAATAATAGTAGATGGATTTGTAATTCTATAGTTTATACTCATCCGGAGTTCGGCTGGTATTCCTTCTTAATTTTCGTGCACTATAAAGTCATGTTTTTATTTTTTTTAATTTACATGATATAGTTATAAATATGGGCGCCCGAGTTCAATTGAAACATTACTTCACTTTAAAAAGTTATGTGCATATTACAGCTTTCTTATCACTTGTTTCAGTGAAGAAAAATATTGTGAGGAAACTTTTACATCTGAGAGTTTTCCACAATATTCCCAAAATTGTGTCTATCTATTTTCAGCCTTTAAAGGTCAATGCTGGACATAGGCTTTCCCTAATTTGTGCAACTCAGACCGTATTCGCTGGATTCAGAAGGCTCAGGAACGGTCTGAATGGCGCAAAGTTGTGTGAAGTCTCTCAATTCGCCATGGCCATCATTTAAAGTATATCCCTACCATCGTGAGAGAACACCCAAGCCTAGTGTGACGGTCATGGATTGAGATGTTAAAGATTTAAATTACATCATTTTCTGTGATTTCTGTGATCTATTATAAATTTGTGGTTTCTGCGGTATATTTAATATGTATTTCAATAATAACAAGATCTACCTGATTTTATTATTAAGTTCCGATTTTATATGTATTATCTTTCTTAGTAAGCTCTGTTATTTCCCTATCGCATATTAATAGGAAATGTTTATGATTAAATGCATATCATAATTACTCGGAAATTTATTAAGTTACTCGAGTTAAAGGAAGGAAGTATGGATTTCTTTATCATCGAAAGATTGTTATTATTGCAGAAGTTACTAAATGAATGCCACATGTAGGTATATAGACAGCTTATACGGATACTTACGATATGTATTTCGTACACCGATATTTCGACTCAATTGGATGGATGGTCACAGATAAATTCTTAAAGTTTTCATACATCTTCTGGAACACTATGGAATCTTCTAGAATATGAATTCGCCTACGTTAGTTTCTTACAATTCTTTAATTTATCAAAACAAGTTACAATCGTTTTAACTTCTAACTGTCCAGATAATATGTAAATATCGACTCGATTGGATGGATGGTGGTGACGGCGATATTCTTAAAGGTAAAGTTTTCAGACATCTTCTAGAAAACAATTGAATCTTCTACATTGTAACTTTCGAGTGTACAGGTTTCTTACGATGTTTTAATTCATGGAAACAGCTTACAATTAGTTTTAACTTAATGTTTAAATATGTAAATATTATGTCTATGGTTTCAACTATAAACCAAACAATTCAAAGTAGAAACCAATAAAAACCAATAACAACCTCATAAAGCCTGACGACGTATCGATAAATGAACAATTGATTGTAAATTAGCGATTCTGAATCCCTCACCGCGATATATCACCGTATTACACGCATCGCTGACAACATTTGACGTTAATGGATATTCCGCGCCTTAACGAAGTATATGTATTTATCGCATAATTCTATACGTATTCCAACTACGTTTGCGTATTTTGTAGGATAAGGATAGAACACAATCTTGCAAACACTCCCACCTACCGCTCGTGGATTATAGTTAGTAAGTCTCATTATTAGTGTTAGTAAGAATTTCAGTTACTTATTATTATTTAGTAAGAGGACTGTGGACGTTAGGACTGTTAGTACAGATTAGTCCTGTTAGATGTACTAGTCAACGTCCAGTTAATAATCTTTAGTAATTTAGGCTCTTTATAAGTTAGTGCGCACAACATCATAGGCTACTTCGCCACTTACCATCAGGTGGGATAGTAGTGAAGCACTGACTTATTTTATGTAAAAAAAAAATATCTCACTTGAGACTAGTCAAAGATGCGTTGCTATCCCTGAGGACAGTTAATCTTGTATATATCGCAAATGTAATTGGCAACCTAGATCACCCTTTAGACCAGAACGTAATTTCTAAAAAGCAATTATTACACGGCAGAAGAAGATGAGGCGGTGGTACTTCCCCGGACGAACCGTATATGGGTCCTTCCTATGAACTTTATGATGTGACTCCGTAGAGTTTATTCTTCAGGGGCATGTAACATTACGTTTCAAATCCTCGTCATTATTGTCGTTGTAGTTTAAAAACAAAATCATCAAAAAGAGAGAAGTATAGCTTATTTCTGTCGCTTTATAGATTTTAGGTTTAATCCATGCTACGTTTCAGATTTTGATTTTCTTTGTTCGGTATTGAATGAATAATTTTTTATAACTTCATAACAATTATCTAAAATAAAAAAAAGAAAACTAAACCCGCTTAACTTGTCATACGTAAAATACGTAACATGGTTAAATGGTTTCTACCCTGCACTTTACCACCTTGCTCCAATAAAAATTGGTGACAGAATGAGTAACAAAACCAAGTACCTATTGGAAGAATTTACGCTGCATAAAGCCTTCGACGCCTTAAATAGTGTGCTAACAATAACATCATGCGTGGCCAATAGTGAAGGGGTTAGTTAGTGCGATAATCCACACACTAGGTGACGTCAATTAAATGGGATGAAAACCCATATACTTAATTTAAGTTATAATTCTTGTCAGTATTTGATCTGTATCAACGCGTACGAGTATGTGTTTAGAGGAATTTATATCATTCAAATCACAATGCAATTGAGATTAATAATATGTTTTAATCTAATTTAATATTATAATATTTTTATAATAATAAATTATTAACTTTCAACTAACATACGTTCTGTCCATGTAGGAATAGTAGTATCTACAAGATATATATATAAATATTGCACTGTGTATTTATAGTAAGTTGCTTAAGCTGTTTCCAATTGTTGTGTATATTTTGATGTACATTTGATTATGAATAAATGACTATCGATTACAACTATTGCCTTCAAATAACATGCATCAATACAAAGTATGTTTTTGATTTTACTTATTGTATAAACGCAATCTTGTTTGCTAATTCCAAGTATTTCAAATCAAGAATACCTATCCGCGAAGATAGAAATCTCAGCGTTGAATAACAATGATTAACTCCAGTTCACAATGATACCGAGCTATTATACCTGATCAAGGATATTCGTGCCTAAGATGATACCGATCTATGCAGATACATATACTAGCCTGTTAATGGATGTAATAATTAAGTCAGAATAGATTATTTATTACGATTTTGCAACGTATATTGCAGTGCATTTATATAATTACGTGGTTCGATCATGTATTAATATTACCTTGACGTCGATTTGTTTGATAACGTTTATGATGGTTTAAGATGTTCTTAAGCTGGGGTTGAGTCAAACTTGGAGCTAGAGTTGGAAAAAGATCTGTCTTTTAGTATGAATAGAATAATCTATTGAGTTATTAAGCAATTACTTTGCAACAATCCGCGTTTAAAATGAATAATGGTTTATACTTTAAAACATGCGTGGTATCTCTCTCCCTCCCATAAAGGAAAGCATGCACTACAATAAATTAAAGTAATATCAACATACATACCACCACCAACATGTGTTTTGCTCCGAACTGGAGCACCATCAGGGTAAGTTGATTCTACGCTGGTTCGTCGCTAAGTGCAAGTCACAAAACAAATATATTTTAAGACATGTCCCTCCCTGCCGCAAAGGAAAACATGCAATGGCATATACTTTAAGACACGCATGATGTCTCCCACCCACAAAGGAAAATAGGATGCAATACAATAAATTAAAGTATATACCAACATATATACCATCATTATTAACACGTGTTTCGCGCCAAAACGGAACATCATCAGGGTAAGTTAACTCTACGGTGGTTAGTCGCACGGTTTGGTTGGTTTGGCGTTAAAGTTATATACCATCATACAATTTAATAGCGGATTTTTACAAAGTAGATAAAAAAACTAAGTTTAAGTTTTAATTCATTGTAACAGATAAGTACCTATAAATGATTATGTTTTGACTATTAATTACTTTTAACTAACCAAATAAATTATACTACAAAATATGCTATTATTTAACCAGTAAAATATAAAATTTGTAAAAATTTTACATTTTCTTAAACGCGTTAATAAAATCCTTTGAGATTCCCGAGGTTCAATAAAATATTTTTTCCTGACCGCGACAACCCTATAATTCTCAGGCATTCAGAGGCTCAACAACCAGAAGTTATAACAAAAAGCATTTCGGCGTAGCGCGTAATCTACGAGCAGTACATTGTTTATAAAGCTGGATGCACACGCGATACGCAGCACTAATCTAATCTAAGCGATGCGCAACCGCGAACGAATAAGTATACGCTGAGTTATAGAACAAGTAATGTTGTATTGGTCAGTCTAATCTACTTTTACTGTGTGTGCTGCCTCATTATCTGCTACATTGTACATCTGTTGATGTACAGATATAAGATATTAGAGATCATATTTTTTTTTTAAGTTTCTATTTAACTTGCAATATTTTTTAGTTAGTATGTTTGTTTGGGTTAAATCTTGCAACTTGAATTAGAAACTGCCTCTTATCCAATGAAGTTTAATGTTTGCTATAGTTTGCATTGCTTTAGTTGTTATGACGTGTATTTTTAGGACGCGTTAGAGTTAATACAAAGTTCAAAGTCGACTGTTGACGAGGGAACTGTTAGTGGTAGATATGATAGTTACTAACTTTTATGCTCTATAAAATAGTGTTTTTAGTTTTGTTAAACTTTAAATTTATTTAGTTATTGTAAGTTACTTACTTTTATTGTGTACTTTGATTGTCAAATTGTCTACTGAATTTTACACCTCCAAATTAGAGATCATTATTTATAGGTATTATAACTTAATACTTGGCTGTATATACTAGTGTTGGGTGGTAAAGTAAAACCTTATTCATTATTGATTTGAATATCCTCACATTATTTGAACGACACGTACCGCTCTCCGACACAACAGAGTATGTTAACAACTAGGGAATAAGCAGCTCCATCATTCCTTGCATCGACCAACCTTCGCTATTCATCAGGTGCTACTGGTTGAAACGAGGTCCTTCACCAGCTCCAGATAAATAGCCAGCACATAAAAAAATTCGTCTTATAGTAAGTGTTCATTGCCACCCATGGACCAACACCTAAGGCATCATAAACGTTGAAGAAAGAAGCAATGTAGTTTTATAATTCGTAACAAACATCTGATATTTAAAGAAGAGATCTACTTGAAACAAGCACTTATTTCTTTTATTTGTTAATGTACCCAGGACTATTCCGAGACCACCACCGCCGGCACGGTAGCCCGGGGTCGCGGGTTCGATCCCGCCGAGCATAAATATCGTTTCGTCTACAATAATCCCGATCATTTTTGTCCGAACATGTCTTTGTAATATTTATTGTATGCGTCCGCTACCATTGTTTTCTCCGGTTGCTCTTTTTACTGGCTACTTATGCGATGTTTGGTTTAGGAATTATTGATATAATTCCGATGATATAGAGCTTCGGGTCTGTATTGTTTTTGTACGATACTGTATTGAAAGGAATCTACGATTTACTTTGGTATTTAACTAGCTTTTAATTATGAGCGATATGAACACTTGGTTTAATGTTTAGTAGTTAAATTGAAAAAAAAGTTTGCTAAAAAAAAGATTTGATAGTAATAAACATAAGAGTTTTTCTAAAGATAAGTAGAAGGAGTCCAAATTCGATCAAGTTGCTTCATTTTATTTCATTTTAGTTCCTATGGTCACCGGGCGTCTCCATCATCAGATCTCACCGAAACCATCATATACTATTGTCATCAGAATATACAAAATTTTAAATAAACAAAAAAAAAAAATTACACGATTTGATTTCAGACAGACACCGGACAGATGAAAAGACACAAAAGCTTGTAAAATTAAACTTTATTATGTTGTCCTGTTCATGTGATATTGTGTTATAATTATGTTGAATAAGATACCAGGTCTCTTCTGTTAGAGGGAGCAAGAGTCTACACCACCCAGTGTGGTCTCTATCCTACTCATGCAAGACCATATAGGGTTTTTATCCATCTGGTTAGCTACTAGTCTCCTAAAGTCGACCATGGAATGATTTTTCGTGTTTAGATCAGTGTCGAAGAGCAACAAGTAATGCAGGATACTTCTTTTAGGGGCGGCAGTAGAGACACCTTTGGTTATCTATCTTATTGGTTCTGTTACAATAAATTAACCAGCTTCGTATTGAAGTTAATGCTATGCTATGTTTAAATCAAGCTATTAACTATGTGAAATGTACATGTCAAATTGACCTTGAACGATTTATTAAACTACGGTATTCATCATCATCATCATCATTAAAACCCATAATTGTCCCACTGCTGGACTCGGGTCTCCTCTCACGAGGTGAGGGGTA
>DWPA01001477.1:0-18484 GCA_018251375.1 Calpodes ethlius | reverse complement strand
TATAAATGTTGTGAAAATGTAGTTTATTGGTGTGAAAAATTGTATAACATTTACTATCATTCATTAAAATTTCATATTTTGTAAGTTAGTATATTATTTGATTCATAAGAATCTACTAAAATGTTTTAGATATAATTAAATTGTAAACAAACAAGATAATTATGTGAATGTGTGTATCTAGAATTATATTTACTGATAATTGTGTCTTGAATGTGTTTTTATGCACGCATGCAGAGAGAGGCACCTATAATGCGTAAATTGAACTTGGTGTGGAAATCACCTAGGAACATAAATTATACAGAATAAAATACAAGTGAATTAAGCATATTAATTAAAATACTTAATTCATTCAGGTGAATTAAATATGCACCACCTGTTTTTCCGCGTTACTATATAGATATTCATATTTTTATTAGGATAATAACGAGTTGTGTCCATTTTCGTTGTAAAATCATATCTTACAATAAATGTTGCCACGTATTAAAATGTACCAAATTATTTAAAATATTATCGTCTCCATAGACTGGCGTGTCGTAATTTACTACTAGATGTAATGGTAGTTTGTGGTCCATTAATAGATGACTTAGGTAAAGATGTGCATTAAATTGGTAAATAATAGAAATGATAAAAGCGTAACGACATATATGTATATAGATAATCATGTAAAGCTCAAATATGTGTAACAAATAAATAAAAAGACTTAATATATAGGAATATAGCTGTTAAAGCTTCTAGAGTAGACTCGTAGGACGAAAAGTGGGGGTTTAAAATGTAATTAAAAATTGATATTAAATTTTTATTATAATGTTTTTTTAATGTCTATCGAAAATTATATGATGTTGCACGTTATATAATCGTATAATACCATGGATTTATCAGAGTTGTTAACGTAAACAAATAATATATTCTTATTTTGAAATTAGATCTTATCAAACAGTTATTCCCCTATTATACAATTCATTGCCAAAAAATGTGTCAAATGTTTATTACCGTTGTCAAATAAAAAGTATTTATAACAAGCCATAATATACAAAGTAGTATATTTATAATAAATAAGTAATTACCTAAATGCATAGGTTTGTGTAATTTTTGTGCTTTTATTTAAGCTTTTATTAATAAAATCAGATGTTTAGTAAATAAAAACGTTATAGAAACTGATTTTTTAATAATTATATGTGATTATATGATTAGAATTCGTTGTAATAAAGTACTAAAGTATCTTTGGTCTTTTTTTAAATTCTACGTTCTGCTTTTTGACTTATAATATATTGTTTATACTTGTATGTATTTAAAATTACTCCAAAATTTAACAACACTAGTATTCTTGCTTTGTAATCACAATATGCTCCAAAACTGCTCGAAGGATCATTTTTAGACTACTAGATACTGCGGAATACTCTTATTTGACTCTAGTATTTGGTTTTGAAGATGACATTACAATTTTTAATTTTCTACACAACGAAATATAAAAAGAAAAGCTATATTCACACTGAAAAAACCTTATCAAATTGACAGCAACCAACAAAATTCACGAAGTTCGAACCAAACATTTGAGGGCGGCGTTAATTTACACGACTTATAAGCTACTAACACGAAAAATAAACAATTCGACGATATCCTTCCCTTTTTTATTGCTTCCAAAGTAAAAACAGTATGGAGGCTTCGCGGGCGACGGCGGAGAGGGAGAGAGGGGGCAACTGCAGGAGCGCTACTGCCTCTGACGTCGTCACCAGTAGTACGCGCGCTCAACTCCCACCAGTCGCTCGCCTGCGCATACGCAGCCTTCGCGCCAAAATAATTAAAAAAAAAGATAACCCATCAACGCGTATATCGCAATGCTATTAGTGGATTACAGTGCAGAAACTACATATGGACAGTGCGTTTAAGTGATAATCATTGCATAGTGAACATTATATGGTGATAGTCGTGACGGCAATAACTTTACGCTTGCTAGTGTCTATTAACTGTTTTATGGCCTGTACAGTGCGTCTATTGTTGTGTGCGCTTCCACTAATCTCCTATTCACCTGTCCACAGCAGGGTTGGTTGAAATGTGACAAAAAATTGCAATGATCATTTGTGAATTGCGGACAGTTTATTGGTAAACTTTGTGGGCTGTTACCTGGATACTGGAGGGTTGGTTCGAGTCTGCCGATTCATCGGGCAATCGCCTTGTGCGTATAATTTTTTGTAGCCACGGTAATATGATACGACGGATGTGGATTGAATTGGGTAGGCAGGGTGCGCTTTGTGTATCGCTACCTGTTTTATCGCCATGTGCACGATAGATGCGTAGATTATAAACCATGTTTACCATTGTTTTTTTAATGCCACCCAAGTAAAACAATGCCTCGAATAACGGTTCGCGGTTCGCTCTATTGTTCCGATTTATAACATCGTTTACTCAACACTTTTGCCACTGGATTTTGCAGTAATTACATTATCAGTAGCTGTATTGTAGTGGTGGAAAACTATTATAAGATGAAGACTTAAGTGTTAATCTTTTATACTAATTACTTTATGGTTTATTGTCTGTGCTAAGAGATGATTTGTAATTAATGTAACATTTATTACAGAGAAATTGTACCTAATCGTTTTATTTAGCAGTAAAGCAATCATATATAAAGGAATGAAGTTCTGGGTTCAATCAATTCGCGTCAAGTAAAGCCATATTCCACATTTTCTAATTTTACGTTCATGAAGCAGTTGTAGGGTTTTGACATGGGACTGTTTATTTACTAACGTAGGGATAAATAACCTCAATTTAAACTTTATTAGTTTGAAACCAACTACTTGTCCAAAGCTTGCATGGTAACTTAAAACTGCATGAATGCTTACTGTTATTT
Source organism: Calpodes ethlius (assembly GCA_018251375.1). Lineage (NCBI taxonomy): Eukaryota > Metazoa > Arthropoda > Insecta > Lepidoptera > Hesperiidae > Calpodes > Calpodes ethlius. The sequence continues at coordinate 15,639 of DWPA01001477.1, read as the reverse complement.
CAACAACAAACATGTAAGTAGGTACCTACATACTTGTATTCGAAACTCTACGCCTGAAAAGGTACCTAAATCTGATAATGTGTTAACTAGATCAATTAATAAGTAGATACAAATAGATATTTTCAGTTGATGTACTGACATTTTTTTTAAATCGGTCTTTATACAAAATCTGTCTGTAACTGAATTAAACTGTACTCTTATTTGAAGCTGGTTATAGTTGTCCAAAGCCTGCATGGTAACTTAAAACTGTATGTATGTTATATGTATGAAGTAGGTACCAACCTATTAAAAACTCTACTTCTAAAACAATACTAGAAAATCATAACCTATAGCCCAGATCACTGAATAATATATTTCTCTACATGTTAATGACAACTCGATAAGCACTCGATTTAAGAAAAAAGAAACTTAAACAGCAATATGTAGACACACCTTAAACCGATAAAAAGCTGTTCTAAATTAAACTATCCTGGTATTACATAAGATCAGTAAATGTATAACCCGCTAAGAAATTCAGATGAAACTTACATTCTAAGTCACAAGACTCAATATGATCCCTGAAAATTTTAACAGTATGAATCTGGTTGTTAGGGACTAAATTAACTAAATTTTGTAACAAGATTGTAACACTGATTAACTTTAGTAGTATCGACTCATTCTTTAACACCGAGGCCAGTGAAGGGTTAGTTATGGGTGGTAATTAGTGCTTAACAACTCCTAAACGAGATGACAAAGTTCTTGTTACATTCTTACCTCTCCCATAAAAACATTACTTTTATGTAACATTGCAATCATAGAATTACAACGCCTAGACAGTTTGTTTCTTCATGTTGCCATAAAGTGAAGCATAAAAAACATTTACGTGTGTGGCAACATCGTATATACATCTTCGACACGCACACAAATGTAAATATGTATTATTATTAATTTTTGTTTTTTTTTATATATGGTAACATTGTCATGTTACCAAGGTAGCCTTTAAAGGCTTCTTTGAAATCGCTTATGACATGCATGACTATTGCGGTTCTAAGCGTTTTTATTCTAAGATTGCAATTATGCTTTACTGGTAAATTTCTTTATTGCTTATAATTGATTGCTCTTAAAGTTGGAAATCTAAAAGGAGGTGGAAAGAAAGGGTTGAAGCAGATCCCTATTTTAGAAGACGCAGAGGAATAACACCCCGTTTTACCCTGAATATTGTCATGTACGGGCTGAGTTTCTACCTGCTTGTAGCTACCACACTTCAGAATCAACCATGAAATAATTTTAATGTGTTTCGCTTGAGGAGCCAGAGAAGTAATTAACGAGCGGGTTTTCCGCTTCCTTCTTAGTAGGGAACTTGTCAGTGATAACATTGGTGTTACGGATGTTAGACTTATTACAAAAAAATGTGCCTTTTTTTTCAAAAAAATGTACTTCTGATGAGCAGGGTACGGTTTTTCATACATCACATGTTTCTTGTTATACTTTGATGTATTTAGGGTTGCCAGGTGAGAGATTGGATTAATAAGATTACCCATAAATCTTCGAATTTTTTGTTTATTTCTTTTCTTTAAATTTGTCAGGATTTTTTAAATAGCAAAAGAAAAATATTTTATAAAACAGATTCACCACAATAATAAATGAATAATACATCAGAATTAAATGATTTTGTCATACTACATATCAATCTACCATAAATATAACATAGATACAAAATATCAGAAAATATATTAATAAAATATTTATTCCAAAAAAACTATTTTTTGAACCTGGTAACCCTAAATCTGGTTCTGAAGTCTAATAAACAACAAAAAGAAACACGTTCGTAAACAGATACACAACCAATTGTTCCACTGTTTAATCCACGTTAAATTTGCATTAGACATGCTTGTCTCAAACATGACGACTATTTTCATATACAACGTCCCTTTGGCGGTTCAACGCAGACCGAAGCAGACAAGCAGCTCTTACGTTTCAACGTTGATTTACAAGGACAGACGTTAAGTTAGGACTTACTTTAACGAAAAATAAGTAAGCGTATATTTGATTGTGGAGTTTAGTAACATACGAGTTCGTATTATAGCTGTTTTAGGTCAATATTTCATTGGGCATTTGCATCTCGCACGCCTAAAATGTATTCAGCCATAGTGCAGTTTTAATTTCCTTGATTTTTCTCACAAACATCCGTCATTAACGAGTCGGATTTAATAACGATTCGGTAAAGACGTATTCACGTTTTTTAATCATATTGGATCTAATCTAATATATTGTTATAATTCCTTATTACAGATACAGAACATGGTTTAAATAGAACTGAATAAATAAAAACGAATCTTTTTAAAACATCATTCGGGAAAACACGATTCATCCAATCGGGAATAAGTCCGACTGCGTAACTAACACGTCCAATAATAAATATTGTAACACAGTAAACCAGTGTATTTTTATGTAAAATCATTCCAGTAGTTCCAAGTACTTACAACAAAGTTAACATCTACGTTTTCCTCCACATATGAGTATAAGTATTATGTTAGTGTAGATATTATGTTGCGCGTGTTGATATCAGTAACTGAATACACAACCAGCAGACGTTTAAGTGCTATCAATCTGCCGACTTTACAACCTCCATTGTATATACTAATACTACTTGTAGGTCTTCTTCAATTACTACACTACGTAGTTAAACTTGATACTGATGCTTTGTACATCACCGTGAAACGTCATATTAAACTATATATTGATTGTGTATAAAAAATCTCGTGTCGCTATGTTAGTCCGTGATGGATTCTACTTAATAACTTCTTAACCGATTGTTATGAAATTTTACACACTTCATTCAATTTCATTACAATGCTCCCATGACAAAAGTTTTAGAGTTTGATGTAAATAGAAGTTGATTTTTTGTCAGGGCTTAGATAAAGACGTAGATCTAGGAATTCACTCAATCTGGCCACTATGGAACTACAAACAAAAATAAAAACCTGACTCCTATGTTACCATAAGTTATCGTGTACTTCAATACATGAATACATTCACAGACTTGTTATAAAACATTTTTAAAACCTTACACATTACATTCACAAATTGAACTAAATTGTAGTAAATATAAAATATTTCAGAATACTTAAAAAAATATAGTTTAATAAATAGTGGGCTTAGTCGAAATTTCTGAGTTGTTAAACACGTGTCTAAATATCAGAAAACAATGACGTTACACGGTACTAAATTATTTAAAATTACGTTTGGCAAATTACTTCGGCATCCTTTATTACAAGATTTTCCATCACGTTTAATATAACTACGAAAAAAAACACATCTCTACTAAGTATTATTGTTAAATTAAATGCGTAAAGGTGTCGTATGACGAATATAAATTAGAATATTGTATTAATATCATAGAATATAATAATATTCTCATTAATATTCATCATCAATGGTCGTTACAGTCCCATAGCGGCTGCAGGTCAATGGTGAAAACACTACGAGTATAGTTATGGTGTCCACAAGTTCATTACACTATGTGCAGATTTGGATATACGACTTTAAGCTCATTTATTTACGGTCGATATTGCGTTACAGCTCTGTAGAGGGATTTTATGAGGAGAGCGGCTAGGGTTCTAATAACTTAAGCATGTGAACAGATTTAAAAAGTTTTGACTTAAGTTTAATAAATCAATCAATTAACAATCACTTAACAAAACAAAAAACAAACAAAAATATTTATAAGTGCAATTAAATAATAACATGTGTTGTAAGTATAATCGTCTTCAAATATCTCTGTATAAGGTTTTTTTTTCTGTTATGAATTCATTTTAGATACTTATTAGGATCATTAAATATTAAAACTACTTGACATCCTCATACTTCATTAAATAGCTGCTCTGAACTACTTTTGATGACATTTTCATATTTTTTTTTATTATTATTACTGTTATAATTTTTTTAATATTACTATTTTTATGATTATGGTTATTTCAACATAACTGCATGTGTTACTGAAGCATAAGGTTTCAAAGTAGTACTAATATAGAAGGTTCATTTCTTCAACTAATTATTATTCGCTATTCAAAAATGAATCAATACATAAATAGTTAATATGCAGAATATCAAATTAACTAATCATTTTACTCACTATCACTCAATCATTTCCATAATTATCTATGTCACGTGTATAATAAATACAATACATTTGTTTTATCAATAACAATAGCTGAAAATAAATTATTTTTTTTCTTAAATTAGTCCCAATATGATTCAAATTCGGAACACTTCACAGAACCACTAGTAACTAGGGTTCTTTACCCAACAACTACCGGCCATTCTCAGAACTCTATCTATCTATAATATCTGTATTAGTAAATTAAATAACAAATAAATTATAGTATCAAATTAACAGACACTGACATTTTGATAGTTGCTAGGCAACTAAAGGATAATGAATAGATAGCTATGGAAAAAGATAAAAATAATTTAATTATATAATTGAAAAGAAATATGATTAAATGATACACGAATTCGCAGAAAAGCCTCGCAATACAATAAGCAATAAAAGTAACGTCATGTTAATAAAGTAGATAAAAGGGTAATCCCCGAAAATGTTTTACTTAGTTGGTACACCATTGCTTCTTTCTTGGCCGCGTTTGAAATGTATTTGGTAATGGAACCATTACCGGTACTGATACCGGTAACCATTACTAAATGGGTAGTAAACGGGTAAAACAAAAAGTAATCAACTAAGTACGCAGTAACTAAACAATGACTCAGTAATTAAATGTAATTTCACGAGAAACATACTAACGTATAATAATTATGTAAAACTGGTAAGAGTGATCGGTTCATGAGTTCAATTTCTTTTTTCCATTATCTTTTCGAACAGGTGTTATTTAATAAATTCATAAAAGAAGGGCACAACGTTACGTAACGAGTTTTAAATCACCAGGCATAATATGCCAACGTCGGAAATAGGAAATTTAAATGGCCTTACAATACGACTAAATTGAACCATATTATGGGTGAAAATTCATTGACATCCAAAGCCTAGACGGAACCACATGGAATGAATTATCATTGAATAGTTTGTTCAAAATCATAGATAATATATGACATCTATAACAAAACCATCACTCGCTACCAGCTCGAAAGCGAGAACCACACGACAGGCTGCATGATTATGATAAAGTAAAATCCTTATACGTACGGATGTTTGACTTAGTTAGTAGAAACATTGATAAACTAATAGAAGCGTCTACTTCACTAACAAATGGTAGTTAATCTAAACCATCAAATGATAATGTAATCTAATCTCCACATATGCCCAACGAAGGTTATCAAGACAATAGTAACGCGGCACCAAAAAAGAATTCTGCGTAAAACGTACAATAACAATAATAGCTATAATAAATTAATTTGGTACTTGTACTCATAGATCAGATTGCAGTAATCGATTAGTCAACTGACTAAGTACTAAGTTTACATCAAGCAATGAAAAATTCTTTGATGAAGCCGATTTAAGTGAAGCGTTTGGTGCAGAGCTTGTTATATTTTGAGAGCGTGTAAATAAAACTTGTTAATTGGAATTGGTAAGTAAAAGAAATACTAAACCTTTCCATGGTGTCAACGATCTGAAATAAAACATGGGTGCTCTTAGGTAATTTCACATACTGGTGTATGTGACGTACGTAGCTCATCTGCTTGAATAATATCAAGATCACGATGAAATATTCAGTGTGAAAAATATCGTCTATTTGTTGAACTCTTGGATCTCGATCCATAAATTAGATGTTGAAATTTCTCCTACTTAAATTTTAAGGTTTCAGTCTTGTATTATGCTAGTGATTAATGATGTTTTAGGTAATTAGCATCCGTTAATTATAATGATAAAAATTCAGTGTTCAATAATTTTGAAAGGTGTGACCATGGTAAATTAATTAAAATAGGCCATTTGAACGCACAACCAAAAACTAATTTACTTTCCATGTTTGTCGATGATAAACAGTGAGTAATATATAATAATCAGTCAGTAACATTAACGTTAATATCTTCTTTAAAACCGATTGACATGTAACTTTCTTTGGTACTCAGGGAACGCTTAATGATAAGTTTGCTATTTTAATAACATGGTTGGTATTTAGCATGTTAATTCTAAACTTTGTAGTATATTTTAAGTTAATTATTCGTTTTAACAGATTTATTTGAATGGCTCATACCATCTACAGTACCATCCAGTTACTGTAGTTCTTGCATACATTATTCATATCTCTAAATTGTCGAACCAAAAGAGAGATAAATGTAGTTTTACAGCTTCGGAGCAAGTAAGATGGTAGAAACTCGATCAGGCGTAGCTTAAGTGTGAATGAGATGGAGAGAGATTAGTAAGAGCGAGTGAGAGAGACAGAAAATCAGAAGGCTTTTACGGTAGAACGGGCAACGTGCAGTGAAATGTGGGCCCGGCTCGCTCGCCTTCTTTTTTGATCTCGCTTGAATAAATTGATTCTAAGATTAATCTTTTTTTACTTGCCGTAAGTTACCACCAACGTGCTGTGTCTTTTTATTTATTACAATAGAGTCATTGCATGACATTGTGAATATCTGTTCTATGGTACTTCAATTTATATTTTTTAATAAACAAAACTTTGTTTTGCTCCAGGCTTATTATAGGTATTCACAACGACACACGTTATATGAAGATTTATATAAAATCCATAAAACAACATCCTTTGACAAAGCTTATAAACTTCTGTCCGTATAAAGCGAGCGAAACCGGAAACCTTACAAAAACATACGTTCCATACAAGCGGGGTAGTAAAGCAAAGCGTCTGTTTTATTGTCGTCGGGCATGATACTCAGTTGGGAACAGTCAGACAAATCGTAAATCTCGGAATAGCAATCTCTTCATTATGGTGTTACCGTTGAATAAATAGACGTGTTAAGAGTGTCATTGAGAACTAATACGTTATTGAAACAAAAATAACGGCAACAAAGATACACATGTTATTAAAGGAATTGCTCAAGAAAGTTCGTTTGACTATTCTTAATAGGTACTAATTAAAGTTTAGGCAGATTTCATTTAATGAATAAGTAATTAATAAATTGACAGCATAATTTATAACAACATCGTAATTATTTATCGGCGAGGGAAATCAAATTCTTTATAAAATACGACTGGTATTGGAGTCGAACGATAGCAACATATCAAGTATAGACATTAATATCGGTTTCGTATCCAAATCCGGTCGCCATTTACATTTTCTGATATCACCAGAAGCTAGGAACCGATACTATTGAGGATAAACTGTTGAATGATTCATGAGGCATAGAGAAGATTTCCATAATGATAATAGAGCAAATAAATAAACTTGGACATTAAACAAAAATATCCGTTCTCAGGAAACCTTCATATTTAATTAGAATATCAAAACAAAACTGTATTTAAATTGAATTAGCTTTTGAAAGATCTTGAAAGATAAATTACGTAATGTTCTCTCGTTTATTAACAAGTTCAAAACTACTTTTACATGAAAATACAATCGTAAATAATATTTCAATTTAGTATTGCAAGTTAATCAGATGATCAGATATTTTCGGCCATTGAACTGACATTAATATTCCTGCATTTATTATACTCGTGACTATTAGATTGGTCTAAAAGTGTGATCTAGTTGTGAAATTTCGTAGTCTGCTAGCTTGCTTGCCTTAGAAATGTCGTGAGAGTTTTATTCTAATAGATAGTTAAACAGAAACAACATAGGGCTACTTAATTAAACATGTTTCTCGATCCATAAATCTAAATGTTCAACACCTGCAGCTTACAGGCAAGTGCCGAGATTGTAAGCAACCAACCAGCTAGCCGACGAACCGTACCAATCTCAGCCTTACGATCATAAGTGAACGCCATAAAGATAACAATCAACTGTAGATTTGAGCATGTCGTAGACATTTGAAATAACATTCACTTGGTAACAGATAATACCACAAAAGTACCGCATGACATATTAAAAATTAGTGACGTATCATGATTAAACTATAAGACAGGTTTTAATCATTTTTTATTATTTGCAGATGCCACTCAAAGCGTGATGTCGGAGAACGGTGGAACGGTTGTATCGCGGGCATCAACACCACGCCCTGTTCCAGACAGCCCGATAAATGCACCTTTACGTTCAAGACATGACCAGTTTCTCGCAAGCTCAGCTGAAAGAGCTCAACAAGCAACTAGAACTTCTTCAAGCGGCCGAAATCCAAATGCCAATTTTGATTCACCACCGTTACCTTACCATCGCCAGATATCTACTGGTGCGTTATTAACGTCCACTCATCGTGAGTCTTCTGCTTTTGTTCCCGTAGTACCTACAAGAGCGATGCATCCTGTTATGTACCCCAATGAAATGCATCCTGCACTAATACCATCAGAAATAATAGAAAGAGAAAGAATGTTAGACAGAGAAAGAGCAGAACCTGCTAAGGGATCTCCAGATCGAGCATCCGGTAACTTTACTAAAAGAAATTCATTTGACTTGGTCGCAATGATGGTGGAAAAAAGAAAAGAAGTGGCTTTAAGAGAAGCTGCTGCTGCCATGTTGCTTCCTCATCATCGAACACCATCAATAGACGGCATGATATCTGATGGATCATCGCAGCCACCTATTTATGGTCCTCCGGGAGCATTTCTTGGTCCACCAGGCCCATCACCAACCACTGGCAGTAGTTTTACTTTCCCTGGAGCTGGCCTGTTTCCACCAGGGGCGGGTCCTCATCAAATGCATCCACATTTAGACAGGCGGTTGTTGCGAGCTCCAGGACGCGCTTCGCGACCGAAGAAGCAATTTATATGTAAATTTTGTAATCGACAATTTACTAAATCATACAACTTGCTGATCCACGAACGGACTCATACGGACGAGCGGCCATATTCCTGTGATATTTGCGGGAAGGCGTTCAGAAGACAGGATCACTTGCGAGATCACAGGTAAGATAAACAAACTCGACAATTTACTCATAATTTAAGTTTAATTTTCAATGCGCGAACTATAATTACTGTTGTTGATGGCACATCCGGTTTCTTGCACATTTTAATTTTCTACTACACTGATCATAGTACGTATTAAGGCCTAATTTAAATGCACGTAACTGGCAGCCTGTGTAACTCAAGTTGCAGATGTTAAGCCAAGTGTGGCCACATCCGCTCTGCTACTTGGAAATGAAATATTTATAAAACTCCTCAATCTAGCGAGCGTTTCTTAGAAATCGACCTATCTTGATTAATGGTTGCAGGTAACTGTTTAAGTTTTCAGGTTATTGACTGTTTTATTAGTCTAATGTTATATTTGAAGTAGTGAATAATACTTAGAAGATACCTAGATATATATGTTAGTAGTGAATGACTAGTTATGCATAACTTACAGATAGGTCGGCAGTAAAAAAATTTATTCAAATCGTTACTCAATTATTGTTGATAATATGTATTGAAATTCAACATTGTCCTACAAAAGCATATCTTAACTGGATTCAATAATGATCTCGACACTCGGTAGTTTTTAGACAAGTTAGATAGCGAAAGGTGATGAGCAATATGTTATTTTCTTCTTAAAATATATCTATTTAATCCAATGATTTTAAATGTAAAGACAGACGTATGTATTAAAATCACGTATATACCTTAATTTAATGCTATTAAATAGTATAATTATAGATAAAATCGAATAGTTATAAAATTGACAATTCACTTAATTATTTTCAAACTTAAAAAATACTAATTTAAGAGTTATAGTGTCTAAAGCACACTTTAATATTAGATCATTAAATATGGCAAAGTTTTATTTTGAAATACACTTTTGGACTTATAAACGAAGTAACTTTTATATGCTTCGGTAAACAAATATTTAAATTCTCTGTTCACCCCAGTTAACAAACGTTAACGTAACGTAACTTGGCCCTCAATTCATAATTATTGGAAACAAAACATCCAACTTTTATGCAAGAGAGTTTATATCAATCTCTATAGTATGATACATGATCTAAACAAGTTCTCAGTGGAATCCGTTCCCACAGTATTATTTAGTGTGCATCTATAAAATATCGATTTATTGTTTCAATAAAAAGCCAGCCGGTAATTTGTATTTGAAAAAAGAATTAATTGGATTTTTTATACAGTGCCGTTATTCAAAGTTAAACTTTTTATCAGCTTCGAGCTAGGACCAGATCGTTCTCTTGTGAATAGTTGTGTAGATACAAAATTGTACCTAAACTCATTAACGTATTTTGTATGGTCAGTAAGTTTAATAATAATTTTCCATTATTCACTGCGATGCTGAATATGTTAGTCAAATCATGGACTTAATCGGATTAAAATTATTTATATTCTGAGTCAGTAAAATTTTTGATTGAGAGTTTTGAGTTTCGGTATTTTAGTGTCTTGTCCCACTGTAAATGTTCAACGATAAGTGATAAAAAAAATTATAGTTTGAGAAGTAATAAGTTTTTTTTCTTTATATTTATTAAGTTTCAGCTATATTATTTCCGATATTTCCGTAGATATTAAAAATGCTTTCTGTATAACTTAACACAATAAACTTTAATAGCAATAGTTTGGAATTAAATATACGTAAGCAATTAATGGCTGAACTTACAATTTATTCTTCCATGTTTTAAATAAAATTTGATAAAAAAAAACTAGTATGTATATTACTGACAGACTTTATAAGTTGGTTCACCTTGCGTATAATTTAAATTTACGAGTTTTTATAAACCTTTAACCGAAATATTAAATAAAGATGACTCGGTTAACAACGCATAGTACGTAGTTCCAAAATCAATTTCGAGGTTAATAAAAAAAAATCCAAGTCAAAATAGCCAAAATAAGATAGATAAATCGTAGTTCTCGATCGTGAGTGTTTATGCCAAGTACAAAAGTCTAAATGGGTGTGCATTACAATAAATAAATTTAAATATTTTTACTTTATTTCCTGCATAAATAATTAATTATCAATTACTTCGCTCCTTACATAAATACCGTACAGTTATTTCTTATCAGTAATTTTATAACTGTCATATTTACCTTATGTTATCTTTTAAAATGTCAGTACTAATTAAAGATATATTGCAAAAGCTTAAAATCATTCAACTCTTTATATTCGTTTGATTTAATATTTCATATAACCCTATTTTACACTCATATATTATTTATAATAAGTTCGATCTTTGTATTCGATTTTCAAAAACGTGTTACTGTTCAAGTAGAGCTACATTCTTTCTAACAGCCGCTTTCAGCTACATAGTTACTCGATCACACTGGAACGTGTCATTAAAAGTCAATCAGTTTGTTTTACAACGCCATAAAATCACGCCAGACTTCTCTTCAAACTGAATAATTTAGCTGCTTTTCTAAGTTTACTTTCTGACGTATTTATAAAACGTTTCATGGACATGATAATTGGTTTTATTATTCTTCTTTTAATACAGAAGTTCTTCATTAAACTAATTCTTCTATGTAAGTTGTAAGTAACATTCGATTGACACAGAATAATAGATAATAGTTAGTTGTAATCGTAAATAATGCATACAGCGTCCATAATGTTTACCTCAATACCTCTTAATTATGATCTATCTATCTATCATCTTTTTAAAGTCCCCTGGACATAGGCTTCCCCTAATTGGCGCCACTCCGACCGGTCCTGAGCCCTTCTTTAGGTCGTCAGTCCACCTGGTCGAGGTCTTAACTACGACCTTGTGCCTAATATTAAACGGTATCGTGGGTACCCACACAAATGAATCACTACAAAAATATTGTTCTATCTCATATAAATATCTGCTTCAGTCGGGAATCGAACTTAAGACCAATTACTGAGTAGAGCAGGGTCACCCACCTGGGTAATGGCTAGAGTCATCTACATGGTTATATAAATTGATAACCTTTATATAACTGACTATTTTATTTATGTTAAAAACAGTTGAAAATCACTTACATGAAAATAAATAAGTAAGTTAATTAATGAAATTATTTTAAATACTTCAAAGATTTCTAGAAATGTGATTACGTATCAGTAAGACCCATAACTAATTTTCTCTTTACGATAAAAGTACCGTTGATATACTTAAGTAGTTTATCTTGTAACGATAAACCAAAAACCTGATACCTACTTAATATCTTTATGGTAGGGAAATAGTAGGTAACTTACTAATAAGTTATCGAGGCAAGAAAGAGAAAGCTAAGTGTCGCACTTGTCTTTGAAGTAAATATCTTTGTTATTAATTTTTATTAGACGATTTAATTTATATTGGGGTACTTTTTAGAAATTCGTAAATACCATTTTGACTCAGCTGTCTAGTTCTGAACTTGCCGTATACGCTAAATTCTCACCTTATCATGCTTAAGTTTGATAAAAACTTAATTTTTATAAGATTAATACTTTAGATGTGTGTGTACGAAAGAGAATGAAGGAAAGAGATAGACAATATCATGAACTACCTTGTAACGACAAGAGAAAAAGCGAAGATTTTCGTAGCTACGTAATATTGTCAATCAGAACGCTTAAAGTCAATATTTCACGCAATAAGCCCTTAAAGTTCTGGTATGAAATAGGATATTGCGCAGTAGTTATAGTTATAAACAACTTTGCTTTTTGTACAACTGACATCCGTCAAGGAAGTTGCTCAAGAAATACAATGCCACCATCACAATAAAAACCGATTGGTACAAAAAAATACGTAACAAAATGGACCATAGAATTACTGACTTAGTGATTTTTGATGAACCATAATGTCTGGATGGTATTCGTCTCACATTTAAGTAACGCATTTTTTCGTTTCGATGTTTCGTAGGTAATTAGTTTAAATCTGATGACTCATCCGATTCTATTGGTAACGTAACAAGTTCAGAATCGATATGGTCGGCAGAATGGTCTATAAATTATGTTTCTATGACCGTAATATGCTGCGCTGACTAACTTTTAGTGTTCGTTTAAGAAATTCTTCATACAAAGCATTTTTAGACACGCGAAAACATATAAAACGAAGCTTTGAAATCTGACTTATAATGTACAATGTCCTAAGTGGTTTAGCCAATGAAAAGGTACTGAAAATGTGCCTCAATAGAATTATACTGTAAATTTAAATCTAAAACTCTGAAGAAGGAGGACTAATCCCCATTACCACAACAAATACAGTGAAGTTTCAATGAGAAATAGAAAGAGTATATTGATTATTCATATTCACATTTTCTATCTTTGTTATTGTTTTAGGAAACTATAGTAAAGTAGATGGGAATATTAAAAATCGATCCTCCCTTTCTATTTTAAGATACCTATATAGTTTTCTTGACTAAATTAATATCAATCAATTCAAACAAATCTTGAAAACTAGAAAGTCTTTAATTTTAAAATAACTTAGACTCCCTTCCTAACATAATTTATGATTATAAAACCCAGAATATGAAGCTGTATCATACAATTTGTAGACAAAAATGCACATGCGAAAGACTTGTTCTTTGAACTGATGTCTGCCGCATCATTATTATGTACAGTTACACTTTTTTGTCGCGTCCATTATTATGTTATGTTGCCTTTATAATCAAGATGCATAATACCCCCACAAAACCTGCATAATATCAGTTTATTATACCCCATGCTATAATTAATAACTCAGACGAAATAACAGCATGCATTTGCCGTTCAAGGACAAGGAACTTGTGTAAAATATCGTCCAAAAAAAAAAAATATTCCTTTATTCGCAAAAACCGTAGCAAAAATATTAATAAAGTGTAGCATACAACATATAATTACACGATTTAGTCGAAAACGAACGATATAGCTTGAGTCGCATACTAATCGCGAAGGTTCTCTAAATAAACCGCTTCAGACGAAGTGTTATCTACCGATCGGGTAAATCGAGGTACCATCAAAAATTCCTGGGAAGTAATTTTAAGTTGGTTAAAAACTGAAGAAATAATGAGGCGAAACCTCTTGATATGCTTTTTATGTAAATTTGAATGCTGCATCGTATTTGACCGTGGCACCGTCGCAATTAACACTAAAAGGACCACGTTAAAGAAACTTCTCAAGCCATTTTATACTTTTAAGCATTAAAATAAAATATATTATGGAACTTAAAACTCTGATTTATAACAATTTCGCATTTAGCTTAATTAAAACAATTTAGCTGCAGATAAAATTAATCCTTATTGAGATGTGGTGTAGTAATCTACTCTTTCCTGTTGTCAAAAAGGGTTCAAGAATGTATTTAAACGACCAATATCGTAAATTATAATGTGTAAAAAATATTCAAAATATAATTATTGAGAAGCAAATGATATTAAAAATACATTACAATGATGACACTGACATACAAACAGATAAGAAGCAGGTACCTAACTGTGTTGTTGATGTAGAGACCACAACTTTGTCTTATGAATATGTATGAGAGATATGTCATTAGATAGTCATGTAAATATTGGTCAATGTAATAGTTAATTACAAATCCGAATATTTCTTTTCTTGGTACTACATTTTATTAGAAATGGAGAACTTGGTAACTCTATACACTCCGAGAAATATAAACATGATAACTGTCAGGAATTTGACAAATCTTGAAGTTCTATACAAGATTGTTAATATTCCCAACAAAGAAGCGATGTATCTAAAAATACTATAACAACAGCGTTAACACCATAAAACTGTACCGGTTGCTGCAAAGTATGAAATTTAAAGTATAAAGTATATCAATTTTATAAAACCAAACAAAGATAATGGTGACGTTACACGTGAATTCAATTACATAGAACAATACTTTACGATACTTGAGAAATCTTTAATCGAGTCCATTGTATATCGAGACATCGAGAATCTTTATTCAGTATTCGGTATCAATGAAATCATTGCTGACATTAATATAAAATTCTTTATCAAATTGTCGTTCGCTGCATGAGAATTATTTTTGCATTGAACTGCATTTTATCTCGAGGCTCATATGCAATTATGATTCGTCCGAGACCACATATAATGGGGCAAGCCTCCATTCGCTCGTTTTGATCGCTCAAGGGGCTACAGCAAAAAGGGATATCAAATTAATGCTGAATCCATAATAAATCAAAGTGGGCAGGTGGACTCGGTCGCGAGAACAACAGTTTGCCTACGGATATCTTTAGAAATTATCATCTCGAACCAATCCCATAATGACGCAAAAGTATAAGAGTTGTTTCTTCTGAAAATACTCCAATTCAAGGCAAGAATGCGTAATATTCCAATCAGGTGGAAAAGATTTAGCCAATTTCTCCTCGAGGCGATTCCATGCAAAATTGTCACGCAATCATCAGAAGTGGTTCCTTAATTCCACAAACGCCTGAACTATGCTTGCGTATTGCGCCATAATTTAGGTGTCAAATTTTACGTGTGGGTGAGAAACATTTTCGATTTTTCAACTTAGTAATTTTGAAATGCTTAGATATCTTGTAGCTGTTTATTAAAAGAGAAACAATGATGAGACTAATCGTACTGGTTTGTTCATATACGTATTTGAAATAATCGTGACCGAGGTTGAAGAATAATTAGCCACAAACGCCGTACGGAACGCTCGACGATTTCACAGTTTCTTATTGGCTTTTGAAAGTTCTTTTTGACCACGCTCGTTTATTGCGCAACGTAGTATATCGACCTTTTTTAAACGGTA
>DWPA01001476.1:0-18489 GCA_018251375.1 Calpodes ethlius | reverse complement strand
AATTTTAAATGAAGTAATTTACAAATCACCTAATATTTCTTAGGTAGCTTACTTTTACTATTAAAATAAATTACTGGCAGTTAAAAAATAAGTACCAGTATAACAGTTTTATTAAGTGTAAAAAACAAATAATCATACTATTTAATACACTACTTTATGACACCATGGCAATAAAATGACGCCAAATAAATCTATCGAGATCAACATTGCATCTATTTATAATGAGAAAATTGTGACAATTACGAGATGGTTCTTCTGATCGTTTGTCGGCTCTGACATCGATCTCGACGTTGACGTCGGCGTCGGTGTCAGCGTCTAGGACGGCGGCGTCGAACAGATTTGGAAGTCTGTTTTTAGAATCAATTGAACACTTTTTACCAAACAAAAAATTAACAATTTTGTCAGGAATGTGCCAATCCTGTCCAATCTAGCACGATACCCTTACTAGAAGATACGCTTACTAGATAAACCTAGAAACTAAATAATATTTGCGTAGCATCTGGCTTTGGTATAATGTAATAACGAACTCGTACCACCCGTAACCCAGTTGATTGCGGCCACGCCAGCTAATCATAGTTCTCGTTTCGGTTCCCGCCATTTATGGAAGAATATTTTTTGCTTTAGTTATGTTTAATGTGAGGGTGCTCTTGACTCTTTGAGACTCAGTCGTAGCTGTATGGAATGTCTTGTATCTTAAATCGTAAGCCAATGTTTTTACATATATCTGCAGTTAGGTGATAAATATTTCTGATCAGTACAGGAGTGACTCCCCAATAAAATATCAGTCATTGCTTTAAACTTATATTAAAAGACCCGTCAAGAATACACGCTGTAGGTAGGTGTTATGGAAATATTTCTGGGAAGTCGGTTGAGTAATCGATTTCTGCACCGGGAAGTAATAGATCAAGTTTAAATAGTTTATCGATCAAATACACGAAGAAATAGTACCAGAAAAGTTCAAAAGGTGTGTCTTAAATTATTTATCCTTTATCAAGTTTTCTTCATTGATAAGATTATTCAAAGCTTATAGTAGTCAGTAGTTTTACTCGGCTCTATATTAACAAAGTGAAGTGAGATTTTACGAATGATTGGAGAATGACTGTGGTAGACATAAAGTGCATAAGTATCTTTAGGATAGCACAGAGATTGGTGACTTCTACTTGTCCTCATTGTCTCGTTGTTTAGCATTTTTTGATTTATTTTGATCAGAGACAAATGTAACTTTAGGAAAATTTTAGAATGCAAGTTGATTCTTGAGTACATCCTTGTAATGGAAAAGGCTTTAGAAGACGTTCCGCCCAGATGGAGATTGCTGGAGTCTACAACACAAACTTTATTTTAGACGCTAGTTATGTACAGTGCGATTTTCCATTTGTGCGATTGTGTGGTAAAAATACCACAAGTCAAGAGTAAAAACCCTTGACTACCATCCTTATTTTAAACTTAACGTGAAATATTTATGTTTCAATCGCGATCGAAATAATGAGATCTCTGCATCTATGATATTTTGACCAGTATGCGTTAGTAATGCCTTTTGTGTTACGATTTCCATGGCTGTTGTCCATGATCACTTACCATAAATCTCGACTGCTCATTTTGCCTATGTACATAAAAAGTACGTGAAATATATTCCAAATGTTTACTACAATTTTTTATAATGGTTTCAATGTAATTTATATTTAAATATTATTCAATTCCCCTCTAAATCTTTTCACACGATCGATACATCGACTTTATATTTATATAATTGACAGGGACCGAGTAAATGATGTTATAATTATTGGACCTGTAAAATTAAAATTATAATAATCTCGATTATTGTGTACGTGAGTCTACCATTAATGCTCATTGGGAATTTTATTAATTAACATTAAAGATGCATGACAATAAAAATGCATTTTTATAGACATTCTGTCAACCCACATTTGCGAAGGACGTTTACGAGTCAATGATTATGCATTTATAAAATTTCATCCGTACCATTATCTTACTTTAATTGAAGCGGTTTCTTTGAGCTATAATCGTGAGTTTTATAAGCATACAGGCCATTTTGTGTGTAGTTTTGATAATGCATTTCTTTACTCAGAATTGCATACCTACTCAATCTAGTTAGAATTATCGTGTTCTGAGTGCAAGCTTGAGAGTTAGTTATTTCTTTCTATTTGATAAACTGTCAGGTCGAATATTAGGTCAAAATGTAGCTTTTGTAAGCTGTTGTATTGAGACAAAAAAAAAAATATTTGAAAGCGAGATGAAAACTACAGTAAAATTTCCAATGAATTGTAATACAAGGAAACGTACATACTATAACTTTTAATTAAAGTAATAAAAGAATAATATATTATATTTCGACATGCATTAAAACTCCAATGAGGTTTGATGAGGCGGGCCAATGCATGGCAAGTGTCATCAGGCTGTCGCCGATCGGGCTTATGCCTAGCTATCCCGTCGTCACTGCGAACTAAACACATCTTTATGACGTCGCTACAAAGTTTAATTTTAATTGGCCTGTCGAGTGCAATGAAACATCCTACTTTCCGCAAAATTGCACATTAAACCCATGCTCGGTTATAATTATAAATTTAATCGACTTGCACAAGAAACCGCGAAACCGATGCTGATTTTGTAATGTGATACTTCAGAGAAGCGTCATTGATTTGAAATACTCGACCTCCATTGTACCTACATTAGGTGCTCACAATCAATATTCACACTTTTTTAAGTTTAAATCTTTAAAAATTGTTGATATTGTCACTGCATTATGACGTTATATTGATTGATTGATGATTTATTATGATCGTTTATATTTGAGCTGAAACTTAGCATCGGTAATTATTAATGGAAAGAAAGCTTATAAATATCCGGCAAGCCAAAAAAAATGATTGTCAAAACACGGATTAATTAAAGAAAAAAATACATTTCGGAATCGAAACTTGACTCGAATAGTACGAATTTCTTGTTGTTTTTATTTAAAAACAATCGATTAATTGATAAATTACATATACATATCAGTTAATGGCAATTTTCTTCAATAAACATAAGGTAGGTACAATCAAGCATACAGGTGGATCAGAAACCAAATAAAAATAAAGTATATAAAAAATACAAATACTAGTCAAGTAATGTATCGGAAAACGATGCGCCACGCGACAAGGCAGTTAGTCATATGTACAAGTATAATCTTCTTGTCATTGACAACTACCTCCTGTATCCATTTCCACTTGTGTATTTGACCCCAAACCAATCTGTGTTTGTGAGAGTGGTGTGTCAGTACTCAGTAGCGAAACAAGCTTTCGTTTCGCTATCGGAAACGTTAATAGAATCGACGGGGAAAATATATCTATTGCCACACGTGCGGTTAAATTTCTCTACAACCAGTATTTATTAAATGACATTAATGGATACTTAGAAATTTTGCCAGAGTTTTGAATATTAACAAACAATTTATTTCAAATTATTGGATATCTATTTTTGAAACCGGTCAAATCCGGTTCCGTATTGTGGATGCTATAAAGCTCTGTAACAAAGAGATCATGCAATTTTACAAATCCTAAATAGTCCAATCATAACAACTGGAAAATCCAAAATAGTTCTATATCCGTAACAATGGTAAAATATTCTTCGTATCCGAAATTTCATACGTTCGACATCTCTACTAGTTCCATATACGTGTAAATCATTATATTTCTTTCAATGTATAAACTGGTTTTAGAGAGAATAACAGTTAAATAAACATGATATGTTTATGCTGTCATCGGTTCTTACGTGTATCAGGTGTGCAATGTTACAATACGAAGGCGACGACAGGCCTGGGGTGAAAATTAATTTAAATGATTCTGTCACATGCATTCTTACATGCTTGTGTACACTTATATATACATGCACATGTATAAGTTTATATGTGTGCAAATTTATGTGTATATATAAACGCACACTAATACATAACGCTGAAGGCAATATGAAGCAAATAATTGTGTTATACTGAGTGTAATTCTTGACTTACGACCTTCAATAACTACAACTCAACAATTTTTTGTAATATATTTTTTTCTTTTACAGGAACCAATAAGGGGCACTTAGCGCGTGAAAAATGTCACAACGTGACTTTTCAGAGGTTGGTTCAATTTGAATTAAATAAGGCTCGTTCATACCAGATAGGTACTATTTTTATACAAAACTTATACACTTATACAATCTTCTATATTCTTCTAGCAAGATATTACATTGTTGTAATTAATATACATAATAAAAGAAGACATACTTTTAAAAGTTTATAATGATGTTAATTAGATAATACAAGAATACAATCACATTTTAATGTTTTAATCGAATGAATAATATATGTATATGACTAGTACCTACTGATATTGTATCACCATCTCGCATCTATGGTGTCAATTTGTTGTTATAAATGCTTATATTTATTTAATTATCTCGAGTACATAGTGATATACGTATCTGACATAAATTCGAATAGACTAGCGTACATGTTTGTATATATACAAGTATATTTAAAAAAGACTGAAAATTTAACGCAATCAGTGAAACGTATTCACAGTTTAAATGATCTAATGTGTACGAGTCCTAAGTCAGTGTACAATGACTCCGTGGGACCACGATGCTCACCAAACCGTGAAAAACTGCTAATTCCAGCGGCCACGCTTTGTGAGTGGTTATTGTGTTATTCTGACTTAGTTATATCTATTGTAAGGCTTCTGGCAACAGTATCGGTATTGAAAATACGATATTAAAAAAAAAACGTTAATGCTTCCACTGGCCTTAAAACCTAAGAAGGGATAGACCGAGTTAAACAAAATGTGTCTATAGTTGAATATGCATAGAAAAAAATTAAGCGCTTCCGTGCTTTAGAAATGCTTATTTTTTCATGAAAAAATGTTATCGTTGCAACAAGGCATAAATCGTGACAAATCCCAAAAAAATAACAAATCACGATTCAAAAAGTCTTATCCACATTAGTAAAATGCTTAATTTCATTAACTCAAAATTGCCTTCAACTCAAATTTACGTAAAATTCAAAACCATTCAAATACCGCAAATAAAAATATGAACACAATAAGATACAATAAATTTATATACTTATCTATTCATAATATTAGATGTCAACATATACATATAGGTGTACCTTCTATACTAAGGCTTACTAAACAAGATTCATTCATTAGGCTAAACAGTTTCTGGGTTTAAACTGAAGACAATATGACGTAAATCTTGCAAACATTTATGGTTTAGGAATACAAAATGGAAGGCTGAATCCCGCTCGGAACCTTCAGGGAGGAGTGCAATACAACCGGTCACTTCCGCTCTACGTGACTTTAGTTTAATATGACAACATCAAACAATTATTATGGATTTCAAAACACATAACAAAATGGATCATATTGGTGATTATTATGATTAAAATTTAAGTTCGATGACTGCGTTGTGCTAGTGCTAGCAGAACTACTCCTGGCTTTGATTCTCGTCTAAGACTTTTCGTATGAGATAAAGAAATGAGTCTTGTTTATATTAAGTATGTCCACGCCCAGGGTAGGTATGCGTGCAGAATACAAATTTGCCAAAACAACTTAAACGATGTTCAAGATCTAACTTAAATTAGAAACCATCTCAACAGCAAGTTAGAAAATTAATGAGCACTATGACCAAGCTAATGTAGTTTTTAAAATTATCGTTATTATTATTTCTTAGATATTTAATAGCCTGTTTTTCTATGTAATAAAGATCAGTCAATCAATCACCCCGTAGAAAAGCGGTTTGCGTGATGGGAACATCATTAATGCAGGAAAATCTATTTGCATTTCGAAAATTAATAAATCAGGTGTGCAGTAACAGTTAATCTTGATACTCTTACATACTTACTGATTGCCTCCTCTGGTATCCAATTCGATGTCAGCTCAATAATTACGACTCAGTCTTTCATTATTCTAATCGACAAATCGATATTCACCTTCTGGTTCTTTACTTAAAGAAATTACCGTACAATACGATATAGTTATAACAGCATGGACAATATCGATAAAACACTGATGTTTAGTTTATCGATTTTGATTAAATAAATTGACTTTTTGGTCATCTCTATTTACGAGAGTGTCTCTATTGGTAATTAAAAAAAAATCAGTATCTAAGGCCTTATTATATATTAAGGATTTTATTTCGTATACATGGAAATATACGTGGGTATATAAAATATGTTTAAGAGACTGAAATTTGGAACATAAGACTATACCTAACAAAGGTAAAACGGAGTAAAAATTATAACACACTCGTTCCAAATCGAAGTCGTTTATAATTAGAAGCTATAAAAATTACTAATATTTATATTATAGAATTCACCACATTGAACTACAGTAAGTGAATTTTCTTATAAATCTATGAATTGTTTATCAAAGCCGAGTTATGCTTAGGCAGTAGGGCAGGACCTATATATGGTTATGTAGATTCCAGCTGACCACTGGGCATGTTGGTATTAAACCCAATTGTTGGAAGCATGCCCGTATTTTAGCTTATCCGACCAGATTACGAAGACACATTGGGGTACCGCGCCAATGTAGACGTATATACAATAAATTTACACCGAATTCCACACCTTCACGTCGAAACGCATAATATAAGACGCTTACTTCAGTGATGGATAACTCTAGACGTCGGTATAAATTTACGTAAACTCATGAAGTAAACATATTCAATAATGTTTATTTTATACGAAGATATGAAGTAAAACCTTTACCCAGTTAGTATACAAGAATGTTTTTAATTCTAATAAATAAAAAAAATTGAATTAAAATGGGTTTTGAATTGATATTAAATAAATCTAAATGTCCATTACTGGTGCAATAACCATAACACTAATAAATTGACACAATAGCTACAAAACACATTTTAATACAAATGTATTAACTTAAGAATGGACTATAGAGGAAGCTACAACACGCGCATCCTTTTATTCACGCGTTACGTGACTAAACGCTTAAATCGGAAATATTACGGTGTTTTCCTAGAAATTATGTAAAGTGCGTCAGCAGCACATGAGCGGGCATGCGGCCCAAGACGCCCACGCCCACGCCATTCATATAAACTTGTCAACGAAGCCGCGTATTGTTGGAAGTTCAAAAGGTTTACTTTGTCGTTGAACACGGAAGCTTTCAGAGATTGTCGACAAACTATATTTTAAAGGAAGATTAAAATATTTTGGATTTTCTAAAATGACTCACCTTTTGCTTTATATTCGGTTCATGACGATGCTGTCTTCGGAAAGATAGTCCCTGGTTCGATCCCGGGTCCTATAAATTATTGTTTGTTTTTATTACTGCTTCTTTTGGAAGGATTATTTTTGTAGGAAAGTAAATACGGGAATGTGATCTACAAGGTCTTGATCATTTTAGGGTGACATTTCGCCACGAAAAAGTCCAATGACCCACTACTAAACTCGGCTACTATTAAGTGTAAGAAAGTAAACATTTCATTGCAGGTTTTATAATAAAACATTATCATACTATGTCTTAGTATAAGAATGATTATAAAAATAAATTATTTCAACCAGTAACAAAACTAAAATTTCGGACATATATTCATTCATTTATTCCACAATAGTTATTAACAATAAAATTTAGTACACATATCGCATAAAACTCACGTAACTAACATTCTCATTACATCATTTTATATAAAAATACATATACAAAAAAAACGCAAGCTCGTTTTAAACAATATATGATTACGATGTACTTACAACAGTGCGGTACCTACTCATTTGTACTGGTCCAGATGAGAGGGTTTACCATGATACAGATAATAAAAAGCGTTGCACGTACCAACGAGGCGTAGCTCAACCACCGGCCGTCGTAGGACGTGACGATTCGCTACACGTGTGGTATTTGTGGTGCACGAGATGTGAGTAAGGTCGGCAACAACCCACTGGCCACGTCTTCATTGAACACAGCTTTAAAATTCAAGTTGTTAAATGTTTAGAAATTTAACACTAGTAATCATATTGATGTGGCGTGATTGAGTTATCTGCACGGTGCTCGTACGCATACATGAAAGTTTCTGTGTATACATAATACATACTTACATACATACGTACACACATACAGTCATACATAAGATGTCGTTGTCGTGTCGTCCAGATAATATGTCTTTAACAAGACAAGAAACTCTGTATATCTGATGATAACTTACTCCGCTTCATAATTACGTAGTAGAAATAGTAGAAAAAGTTTGTTGAAAGAAGCAAACAAACTTTACTGTTTTTAAAAAGGACCTTAAGAGTTCTGAAAATATTTACTAATACTACATTACAACACTCAAGATCAACATATTAAAGTGCCCGCCAAACTACAGAAGATCTCAGAAAACCACTCATGACTACACTTAGGTACACTTAGGTACGAAGTTAATATTAACCTCAGAGGAAATATTTATTCATTACACAAAATTAACTGATGAAATTCCGCTCCAGGAATTTTTCAAGTAATCCAGTGAGCGAGAGGTACGCGTGCGAAAGAGAGGCACGAACTAAAAACGGAGAGGCTTAAATAACAGCGATGACATGGCACTACACCATGATCGATGTGGTTTAAAACAGTCAGCGGCCGATGTAACAAATCCGACCGAGGCGCCGTATACCTGCACCCGCCACGTAATTATATAGGCAATCGTACTACAGAAATATACAGTAGTTTAATTTCATACAACACGCTCGACGCACGCACACAAATACAGATTCCACCATTTTGATACGCAGAGAGTAACTGAATAAAATATATGTCTTGTCTTGTGGCTATGTTTTTAAATAAGTTTACATTCCTACTGAAACGAAGCAAACGAGTAAAAAATATGTTTTCTTCTCACTTTTGTCTTGGCCGAGGACGCATTAATGATGACTTTGGTGTTACTAGTTTCCATGGCAACGGTAACATTTTACCTTCACGTGAGATATCTGCTGGTGTGATGGTTATTCACACTAAAAACGGGAACAGAATAGTTTAATTATTAATATATTCATCTTATATGATATTCATCTTATTCGGTAGATATTCATAAATTCATCTTGAATTCTTTTTAAAATTCAAATATAGAATAGTTTCGTGTCGGATTTCCTCCTGGCTAACTTTTTTTAACCACCTTTTAATGCAAGAGATTATAAATGTCGCCTACGCAGTAGAACTAAAGCTGGAGCGACGCATTTGACTCGCACAATAGCTGGCAGGCGCCGACGAGCCTCTAATAACAAGTTACACGCGATCCTCTCCCAGTTGGCTTCTTTAATATCTAATTCATCAAGATTTTTAAAGTTGTACTGCCATACGAAGATGGCCTGTAGCAACCGTGTGTAATTGATCGCAATAAATAACTTCCAACGCTGTCATTAGCTGAATGGGTGACCGTAGCGGAAAAATGGCCAAGTGTGCGTCGGACCACGTGCAATGTAGGGTTCCGTTATGAATTGATGGATCATTAATGGATGATTTGCAATCCATATATAAACATTATCAACAGCAATCATTTAGCTGGGGTAAAGGGATGCTGTACACTTGACTGAAACCAAAATTAGCTCTTTAAAGCTTATCTCGAAAAGGAATTTCGAAATAGAAAAAAACTGCAGACCCATAATAAATATTAAAAACCTATCCAACGACACTACATATATGGGGTAGACAAGAAAAAGAACTCATCCCCACTTTACTTATTATTTCGATTAGATATACTACGCTATGCTGCGGACAGGCGTACGGGTGAACGGACGGATAACCATGACAATAGTATAAGGGTTCCATATAAACAGAACCCTAAAAAAGAGTTCTCGTGCTAAGATGAGCATGTTAACTGAAACAGTATGATAGAAAAAGTGTCCTTCGTTATGAGCAGCGCCCCGTAATCTGTAGTGAGCGACAAAATTAATTTCTTCATCACTTTTTATAATTCTAGCTAGTACACATCAAATCCGCTTATCCTAAGTAAGTAATTAAACTTTAAATAGCGACTGAACAAACTTTGAAGCTTAATTAGCAGACGGGGCGTTTTTGTTTAGGAAAATAACATCAAGCCTCTGGTCGAATACTAAGTGAAGAATGTCCAACGTCATGGCAGTCGAGGAATGTTCCGCTTTAACTCGGAATGTCCAGAAGGGGCCTGACGACGCGTGTCACTCCGACTCATGAATCAAGAATGCACCTAACTAAACGTAATAATGCGAACCAGATGCTCCCGACAGACGGGACGAGCACTGAGCACGTCATTACATACTCGCAGCTACTGTGCACCGAGCGACAGCCAACTAAGTGAACGCTTACATCTAATTCAATATGTACTGATTCGTTTCTCTGAGTATATTGGGCGGGTCGCTGTTCGGAAGGTTCTTTGCTTCGTATTTATTAATAATAAATCGGTAATAAACCTTTACTAGTGGGCACGAACGTAAAAAAGGGGATACACATAATTGTACTTCCCTAGCGAGAAAGTCATTTTAGTAAAGATTTAAATCATTGATTCATTAGAAACTTAGGTGTCAAAGCATAAAAAATACCCGCGTGATTGATGTTGACATTAACTTAGCTAATCTATAATTTATATTTGATTAGTGAATCGTATAATGTGTGCAGATTTATGCTTATGAAAGTAATTCTGACAGCGCCCAACGTGAAAATGGTCTTTAAATTCTGTTTTTTATTGAGAAATCTGAACAAGGTTTTAGCAATTATATTTGTTTGACACTTGTTAAATGAATTATACCGATAAATTCACTACTTAATCGTAAGTGTTCATCGTCCATAACACCAATGTGTCACATTGTCTTGGCCAGAAAAATCGAAATAGTTACGTGCCATTTAATAATGTAGCTACTGAAATTTTTCCTTTCTTTCTACGTAGACAGTTAATCAACACCCGAACTCTAATTCATTTACATATACCACAATTATTTATATTTGATTAATTACATATGCTAAAAATGCACAAACGGTTCGGATAACTGTGCGGAGATAATTAACATACTTTCAAAGTTATAACCACAAGAACAGCTGAACGATGAAAATGATATATTGGAGATACCAATAAGTAATGAATTTTATGTTTATTGTGACTTATACGAAAAATTTTTTACGACACGTAAATTATTTAATCTTGATTGCTCGTCGGAACGTCAGTGCATCAAGTTTTGAACTCTGTGTACTCCTCGCACACTTCAAGCTTGACAAACTTTAGTGTCGTGAAAAATTTACGACCGAAGCTTTATTGCATCTTGTTTATTATATGAAGAAATCATACCCCTTTTGTACTTGATTTGCGTTGGTAATCAACGTATCCGGGTATCCGCCGACGATGATAGACGACGACCGATAAATGAAACGAAGTAAAATATTGCATTAATGGTTTACTTATAGCACGTTCTGGGATCATGAAATGTAACCAAGAATCATTTAACGAAACTCAGGAAAGGCATTGATGGCAAGCGCTGTCAGTGCGGTCGCCGATATTGTTGTCTGCGGTCGCAACGCCGACAAAGAAGTACTTAGTTTCGATTCCTGCATCATAATGACTGATTCTTAAGACGTAAAATTATGCTTGCTTTACAGAAGAATATTAAAATCAAATAGTTCTTACTATGCGTCTACGTACCACAAAATGTTATTGCGAAAACCTTAGAGTATTTCAGCTCAATACTGAGAAATAGGTTTTTGACTTCAACGGTTGGGATCTATACATTTTTCATTCTCTTTTTAAGAAACCAGTTTGGATTGCTCGAAAAAAACAAACGTAATTTATCTTAAAATAAGTTATAAAATCAAAACTGATTTGACAACTTATTCCGAATTAAGTTGGCTGGATACAAAAAGGACCGGCAAATTCTTTTATGTTAATTAATAAAGATGATGTTAATTTTATCTCTGTATAATTTTGCTATTTGTTATTAACTATACATTTTAGTATTTAAATTAATGCGTTTTACATACAACTTTTTATAAATACTACCCAGTTCTCGTGACTTCATCGTTAAAATATTATTTCCACTTCATATCTAACCCATTTCAGGGGATTAATTAAAAAAATCTACTATACGTTTTTTGTAATGCAATTAAAAAGAAGAAATTATAAGTTTCATACCTATAGGTACATCGAGACGAAATATATTTTTATACATAAATTTGTACATTTACACATAATGAACTTTTACCCCATATTTATCCTTTAGGGGATGAATTTGGATGGCTATCCAACCCTCCCGATCCACTTTGATTAGTCCATACTGCACGTTTTGTCGTCATCACAACTTTTCATCTTTTCAACTTTTGTCTCCTCATCAACATGAGAAGTACAGACCGTAGCCAACTATGACTCCTAAATGCGAATGTGGAAACTTCACAATTTTTTCAAAACAGTACGAAATGCTTTTTAGAGCGCAGGTCACCTCACGATATTTTCCTAGCCGAAGCAAATGCTAATAAAATTATAAAACACAAGCTAAATGTTTACAAGGTTATAACAATACGTTAGTATTGTAGTTAGTTGCATGCAAATCAATTAAACAGTTTCTAGGATTAATTGAGTAAAAGCACAGACAAACCAAGAAACAGATGAAACTTTCAAAATCATTGGTATTATATATATTGAGTTAATAAAATACCATCTTTATATGTTTCTCCTATACCTTCCATGTCCAGCCATCGACAGGTATAATGTTGATAGCCACAGAGCGATCTAAACACCATGCACAGGATCATCACTACGAAAAACATCAAAGCACCGCGACTTAAATATAAAACCATTATCAGTTCTCAAAGACCATAATTACGTCATCGCACTGCTTGAACGCCTTCGATTTCAACCACTAAGGTTTATTAGATGAGAAACGTTAATTAGCAAATTTTTTTTTGTTCCTTTAAGCTACATTCTAGAAACTTTAGATTGTAAGATTTCTTAAGTCACGTATTTCCAAACACACCAACTATATATTGTAGCAGCAGGTTTCAAGCTTGGCTAATTCCAGGATCGCGCATCGCTACATTCTTGGGCGTCTAATAACTAATTAAGCTCCTGCCCACCCCTCTGATCCGTGCAGGATTGCACTTGACTGCGTTCAAAAAAGTTTACTATAACGTTTAATGAAAAAAGGTTGTCGTGTTATATTGATACATGAAGCTTGAGTTTTTTAGTTCATGTTTAGTTATTTAGCTACGATCAGTCATTATCTACAATAATTTATATTAATTTTTTTCAAACAAGTCAAATTCAATTTAAAAATTATTCAATCATGTTATCTTTTCTCACAATTATGTCCATTATTTTAAGATTCTACTGTTGTTTCGAACGTTTTAAATTATAAAGATCATTGAGAAAACAAATTAACAGGAAAAAAGTTTTTGTCCAGCACATCTTATAAATTATTATACAAAAGTTATAATATAAGCATTTAGTCTATGTTGGTTAAATGGACAGCAATATTTACAGGCGTTCTTATGTATCATTCATCTATACTTTATTATATTTATCTATACTTTAATATATTTTACCTACAAGTAACGTTTGCTATATACTACCATTTTATCCTCATAACATATAAATCCATCTCAACTTCCCCTTTAAACATATATTATTTTCGTATAACTTAAATGTATCCAACATAAAGCTTACCTTTGGATCTTTCGAATGATAAGATTTTTTTAAAATAGCTCCCGTGATCTATGATCTATTGATTCCCTCTTAAGTACTCGTAGAAACAAAAAAGGAAAATTCGACCTCTCTTATTATACTAGTCCCTACAGATTTTATTCATTCGTAAACCTTTTCCTTCACTAAATTAATATTCGGTACGCAATAAATTTTTCAAATACATTGACAACATCTTTACATTGACATTAATATCCCGGATACATTATGCACTCGGTCGGTGGTTGTATCTGTCATCGTGACAAGTTATTGTACAATGTTTGTGACAAATGCAAAATAATTTTACTGCGAATGCGGCCCTGTTGTGCATCCATGATAATCTCTGTATCGCGATTGTTATTATAGACTTTATGCTTTACTCGATTACAGTTGAGTTGTTCGAAATTCGAACGAAATAATGTAATTTTCGAACCTTTAAATTTTGTTTGTTTTTTTATTCGCAACGCAATCGCTCCTCGACCGGTAAACGGAGAGCCCATACGGTTCGATTTTACTTTCGAGCTTTTTAACTGCTTTGGCTTCAAAATACTGGCCAGCTATAAAATACACGTTCACTACCCCGCCCACACTGGCTGGACTGCCAGCTCCGAAAAATAAAAGAGACTAATCCGCGATAATGTTCGCCGTAATAACAGCCGGAATATAATTAAATGGAAGAAGAAACAAATTTGAGACGATAGCGGTCATTAAGTCTTTAAATTAGTTGGAAAAAGAGCATTGATATCGTACCGGTAAGTTGCAGACAACGATATTTTTGTAATTAACGATTTCATTGGTAGATAATTACCAAATAAGTATTCCGTAATGCAGCATAACAACAATTTACGATTAATTCATTTTAGCCGTATCGCGGCGGCCTTGAATACTGACCCCACCGATAGCAGTAGACGAGCTTGTCATAAAAGACGACAGATAAAGGCCTTGCTTGGCGTTAGGGATTCGTATTAGGGTTATATTTTCAACATATAATAATTAAGTAATCAATATCATTACAAGTGTCATCTTATGTCCCCTATTGCTTTGGTCAAGCACCAATTTTGTTACGAGTAGGTACACTCATAGATCCCCACACACACTAAGGTTCTCGGAGTAGGGAGGCGCCATAAACGACACACAAAGACAAGAATACACAAACCTAGATCGAGAACAAAAAATTCAATCCATCGATGAAATTTCTGCCTAGTTGGGAATCGAACCCAAAATCCTTTGAAAAGCGATCAATTTGGGCACAATAGATAGTATTGTTCCAGCTGGGATCTTAACATACATTTCTTTCTTTCCTCCTATCTTTTTCCTCTTGGCCGATAACACATTGTTGCCATAGGCAACGATGACTAATTACTGCCAGCAGACTCGTTCGCTCGTTTATGGGTATCTACATAAAGTAGGTATCTAGAGATTAATTACTCTACATAATTAAATCGACAAAAAGTTGTCGCTGTTCAGTTAAATAAATAAAGACCTTAAAGTATGACGAAAGTATTATTTTCTTTTAGCAAGGTATCTTAAAAAAATACGTAAGGATAAAAGATCGTAAAGCGTAACTTGAAGTTGTAGCAATGGTTTCGTAGGATACCTTTTTTAATATAAATATCGTAACAAAAATATGTTATACCTTCCTAATTCGTTTTTTTATCAAGACTATATAAAATTATTATTATAATTTGATACAGTTTTTATAAGAAACAGAAAACCGTGGCAAGTTTTAGTTAATAATTATGTTTGAATAGACAGTTACTAATGATTTATGACACTATTATTTAAGAGACCCATACGTACTTACCTATTTCGTTATATTTTTATACTTACGGAACTTTAAAAACGGTAGCATGCCAAGCAGCGCGCCTCTGGGCTATCATTTTGACAGAAAAAACAACATGGCGGAGGATGATTGCGCGCGAAACCGATCGTCACGAGCGCATTCCACTAGCACCGTACGCGTGCCAGAACAAAAACTATGATATGAAAGTAATTTACACTGAACATTATATTATCTATAACTTGTAGTATAGTGGTAGGCACACCGTACAGTAATTTATAACTTAAATGGATTTATTATTGTCGGAAAGAAGATAACTATTACGGTTTACAGATATAGACATCTCCGATGAAAAACGTATTAACACATTTAATCAAATCTAATCTTATTAATGCCGAGTTACAAATCAGTTACTTCATAGCGAGACGCATATTAATTATGCTGACTAATATTTAAAGTAAGTACGGACTAGAGGTTTTATACGATTGTATGTCTTAGCAATACTACGATAAAGCATTGGCAATTTCCTTTGAAAGCTATAGCGTCATCTTCGATCTCCGACCGCGAATCGTTGTTCCGTTCCAACCATGCCCTTAAGTAAAAAAAAGGCACAAACCGTTATGCGCTGCGCAAAACCCTCAAAGACGAAAACATAACATAGGAATTTACTTCGTATTATTGGTTATAGTAACAATATGGTAATATTGTTCCCTAAAATAGGAAACAATGGGAAATTACCATGCTCGGTGATCCTGGCTGATGATCGTACTCGTTATTATACAGCATTGAATTCTTTATTGAGTAATTTCCCGTATTTAGGATTATGGTCAACATGAATAGGGTCTAAAGACACGTCCAAAGATATTGTCTCACTGGAATATTAAAACCTGAAATAGCATTTAGAAACAGTTGGAACAGACTACAATTTATGGTGTACTCGCAGGAAATGTAATTCTAAAACTGATTTTGTCGAGTTATATAATTTAGAATACATTACATTACAATTTAGCGGACATAAATAATAGCAGTACTGTAAACACAGAAGACAATACCTATGTTATTACGATGGGATTTATCGTTTAGTTCATTGTTTATTCAATATACTAGAGAATAGTGATATGGTTTCAAAGAAGTATAGGAATCGTTTTTGACATTAATTTAATACACTTACTTTACGTTGAAAATAGTAACGGTCCTAATATTATTCCTTGAGGCACTACAATTTATAATCTTAGAAGTTCTACTGCGTTAAGGATTACTTTTTGTATCCATCCAGATAGTTAGTATTTTGTAAAGCTTAATTTATTTTAAGATGATGTATCCATATAGGACGAGAATCAATCCCAAATCAAGTTCCTCAAAGCGGTTCGGTGTTACTCACGAAAAAGTAATTGTCGAATTACGTCAGGAATCCACTACATTCGTATACGAATCGCAACTATAACCCGAATAAAGATAAAAGACTTGAGGTTAATACATCCAGGAGAGTAAAAATAAATTCCATTCTGGGCTGGATTATACAAATAAATTGCTATAGGATTATTGGGAACACCTTTCACTGATCTTAAGAAATCGCAAAAGTTGAACAAATATATTTTTATGTAAATATTAACTAATTTGTCTGGAAGCCGTTATGACTAAATACTTTTCGTTTACAAATAGAGATTGACAATCATCCATGACCACATACTTACCACGTGTTCGTAGTCCACCCAGCTGACGATGGATGACACCAGTACATCCATTTGGAACACACTAAGTCCGTTTCCAACAAGTTTGACTCACCGCTACACGTGAATAACGATAGGGTTCTTACCTACATGGGTGATAAAAGAGTGAATATATGAAAAGAATATTTATTAAATACTACTAAAATAAATGCACTACTCATTCATTACATTATAAAACATCATTACACGTATTTATAATCGCTAGAGCCAAACAACAGTTCCTTTATATATAAAGAAGGTCAGTAAAGCGGCTTTCTAAGTCTCTTTATTTAAGCCTAAATATGTATGCTGGTACAGTCCATAGGTTTTAGTAGCTTTAAATTAATATAAAAACTACCTACCTTATAATACCTAATGAACATATCTCGTCCCTAATGCTTTCTTTGGTATTAGGTATACGGAGTTGGTATATTTAATGAAAACAGTAAAAGAGAACTCATCTCTTCTCTTTTTATATAGCAATGGTCAATTCTACGTCATTTGCGTCAATCATAGTCGTTTGTTGGTTAAATAGGTACCCATAGCGTTTCAGAAATGTATAACGATGTAACTATGTTTAATTATCACTCACACGTTTTACAAATTGCCTCAACCGTAACATATTGCATGTTCAAAACAATTCCCATAAAATCCATGCTCGTATACGGCTTGCCTTTTAACTAAACCATCAAAAATTACAGAAATCCGGCCCCAAATTATTGTGTGATTTGTCTCGGAACCCACACACGTTAATTGTTTTATACTCGCCGGGCAAGAATCGTAATTATCCCGAAGCATACAATAAGAAAATAGGCGGGAAAAAATAGACAAAGGGTGACCGACGACGCCATTTTTTGTTTTATTTTAACCCACAGTCTTGAGGTACCTGGCGGCTCCGAGATTCAATATAGTCTTTTATTTTTTATTTACACTGTTTTACCCATCCTTTAAAATATTTAATTTTTACTTGACCCTCTTAAGCGAACTGAGAATCTTCGAGCTTTAAACCGTACCATGATTTCGCGGTATTGCATTATCTGTTTTCGGTCTGTATGATGTATGATCTATGGAAATGTCTAAATCCTACAATAATAAGAGTAATCCGTCCGCACTCGGCACCCATTAAACACCGCACGATTGTAATAATAAACGGATGTGCGTATCGCCTCAGATTCATCAAACAAGTTTATTATTTGAAGTCAGGTTCTTGAATATGTTCTCATAATAACTGAAACCCATTATAGATAACAGATAACCTTTCCGCTCGGCTCACAAAAAACACTCTATAGAATTCCTTAATTTATTATTTAATAAGCGTCGTTGGACAGTTCGGGTCTT